>RJWM01015337.1:0-48080 GCA_004363535.1 Dasyprocta punctata
GGAGCCCCCATCCCCGGAAGGCGGATCAGATCTCCCTTGATGCAAGCTGGCGCCGCGTGGCGCCGGCGCGTTGCAGTCCGGTTGGACCGGTTCTCGTTCTCCTCCGGGGCGGCGGAGCCCCCATCCCCGGAAGGTGGATCAGATCTCCCTTGATGCAAGCTGGCGCTGCGTGGCGCCGGCGCGTTGTGGTCCGGTTGGACCGGTTCTGGTTCTCCTCCGGGGCGGCGGAGCCCCCATCCCCGGAAGGCGGATCAGATCTCCCTTGATGCAAGCTGGCGCCGCGTGGCGCCGGCGCGTTGCGGTCCGGTTGGACCGGTTCTCGTTCTCCTCCGGGGCGGCGGAGCCCCCATCCCCGGAAGGCGGATCAGATCTCCTTTATTGAGATTCTAAAGCTCACAACTATGCTAAGAGGGAGGGTAGACAGACATTATCGCTCCATTTCACATTTGAGGAATCTCAGACTCAGAGATGGTATGCAGCATACACTCAGTCCTGCAGACATTAATGGATAAAAATAGTATTCAAGCCCAAGTGTGTTTAAGTCCTTTTATAGAATTCACTGCACAATATGGGTAGAAAGAGAGTCATAGAGAATATACCAGCACACAACCCAGTGATGTATGACTTCTTCTCAGCGCAAGCCATGCACCAAGACCTGTGGAGATGCTGATGCTGTATTATAAAGGGACTCAGGAATAACAAATACACTGTGGAGAAGTAGAAATTTTGATGTCCCAAAGAGCAACTCCCCACCATGTGCCAAAGTTCTAAATAGAACAGGAAGAATTTGGAAGAATTATCAGAGTTGCTGTTAAAGAAAAGTAAACACAATTACTTAGTAAGAAATATCTTTTTGTGGAAGTAGAATAATCAGTGAAGAGGGAAAAGGTATAAAAGGTATCCATAGGTGATAGAATTTAAATAAAAATCATATGTTTATTTAAATTTCATGTGAAAGCATAGTAAGTTCTCAACTAAATTCTTGTGTGATCATAAGTAATCAATCATTTACTGCATAATGCTGCATAGCAAGACACTTCTAAATTCAAAAGCTTGAAACAGCAAACATTTATTTTTCCTCACATGTCACTGTCCTAGGTTTGACTCATTTGGACTTGCTCCAAGCAGTAGGCTGGATTCACGTATGCCTCACATATCTCTCAACCTCACAGGAGTGGAAAGGTCCCTGAGACGAGGTTCTTGGGGAAGGACAAGAGGACACGGCCAATAACGAAAGCACATTCCAAGATTCTATTTTTGCCATCTGACTTAATTACTTTTCTCTCGTTGCTAAGACAGAATACCTGACGCCCAAAATTAGGGAAGGAAAAGTTTATTTCTTACAGTTCTTGGAGGTTTCAGTACATATTCAGCTGGCTGCAAGGCAGGGTGGCATGGCAGGGTAGCCATTCATGGTGGCTGCAAAACAAGGTGTGAACACAGCATGAGAGAGAAGACACGCCTTCTTCCTGCCCTTACACTGTATGTTGGCTCCACCCCTGGGTGAGTGCTGCTCTCACACCATCAATTCCAGTGCCAGACAACAAACCAATCACGAATGCTAGACTCAGCCACATCCATGGCACGATTACATGAGACTTAGCGAGGCCATAGGAATATAAACCATAACACCATCTTTGTCTAGTCATACAGCCAACTCCAATGTCAAGTGATGGAGTACCATGTTGCAGCCACAACTAGGCCAAAGAAAATCACATGGCCAAGATGAGATCTCAGGTGTTGATTCTGTGAAGTACTTCCTGTGCAGGTTGCATTTTGTACATGTACCCTTTGCCTATCCCTATGTCTTCAAAATTTCTGCTTACTTGGCATTCTAGTAGATTTAGTATTTCTGTTTCAATGTTAAGATCTTTGATCCATTTTTACTTGAATTTAGTGCACAGTGATAGACATGAGTCTAGTTTTAGTCTTTGGCATGTGGAGAGCCAATATTTCCAGCACCATTTATTAAAGAGGCTATCTTTCTTCCAGTGAACATGTTTTGCCCCTTTGTCAGAGATAAGGAGGCTGAGTCTCTTTTTTTTTATTTAAGGGAAAATGGATACAGAAAAGAGAAACAAAAAGCAAAAGAGACAAACAACAACAGATCTGATACGATAACATTACAGGTTTACAAAATGAGATGATTGGAATTTGACAGTAGTTGTAATATTGCATATCATTACCTTCAAAGGCATTGTTCAGATTAACAGATATAGACACGTAAAATTGATCTAATCATATGATTGTTAACTGTTCTTTTTCAATAGCTAATGCATTTAGTAATATAGTCATTTTAACTATCTTGTGTATACCTATTTATAAATTTATGTCTTTTTCCTTTTCCCTTTCTTCTTTCCTCCTTTCCCCTTAGAATACCTCTTGTTGTCTTTAAAATAACTGCCCAAAACATCAGGCCTAATATAATCAAACAAAATAGTTCAGAATAAAACCAATAAAAAATAAAACAATGGTCACAGAAAAGAGAAACAAAAAGCAAAAGGGGCAAAGAAACAACAACAACAAATCCAATACTGTGACATTATAGGTTTACAAAATGAGATGATTGGAATTTGACAGTGGTTGTAACATTGTATATCGTTACCTTCAAAGGGATTGCTCAGACTGACAGATATAGACATGTAAAATTGATCTAACCATATGAGTATCAACTGTTCTCTCTCAATAGTTAATGCATTTAGTACTATAGTCATTTTAATCATCTTATGTACACCCACATATAAATCTATGTCTTTTTCCTTTTCCCTTCCTTCTTTCCTCCTTTCCCCTTGTAATACCTCTTGTTATCTTCAAAATAACTGCCCATATCATCAGACCTAATATAATCAAACAAAGTAGTACAGAATAAAACCAATAAAAAATAAAACAATGGAAGCAAAGCATAGTAATACAACACTGATTTCTATAATGCCTCATATTATCTTTTAAGCAGTTCCCTATATCATCTGTTGTAATACAATTGAACAAACCAAAATAGGTTAAAATCACTCAAAACAGAACAATGAAAGCAATACAGGGTTTCAAAACAATGTGATCAAATATCAATAAAGGCTACCCTAATATATTTTATCTTTGAAATAGCTGTCTATGTCAACATATATAATAAAATTAAGCAGGTTGAGATAGGATAAGATTAAACTAAACAGCTCATTGAGAACAATACTGGACTCAAATCCCGATGATGGATTATTCAATTGTCTGCCCTGCTCAGTGATATCCCTCTGCCGCTGTTTCTGGAGCTGTGGACTTTTTTATCTCTCTCTAAAATGTCCTTCAGTATTCTTTGTAGGGTTGGCTTGGTTGTCATGAATTCCTTTAGTTGTTCTTTGTCGTGGAAGTATCTTGTTTCTCCATTGATTTTGAAAGATAGTTTTTCAGGGTACATCAATCTGGGTTGGAAATTGTTTTCTTTCAGGGCTTGAAATACTTCACTCCAAGCTCTTCTTGACCTGATGGTTTGTCTTGAGAAGTCTGTCATGATTCTGATGGGTTTTCCTTTGTAGGTGATCTGTTTTTTTTTCTCTAATAGCTTTTAATATTCTATTTTTGTGTTGAATTTCTGGGATCTTGATTATTATATGTCTGGGTGTAGGTATATTTTGGTTACATTTAGCTGGAGTTCTATATGCTTCACTTATCTGAATGTCACTTCCTGTTCCCATGCTTGGAAAGTTTTCTGAAATTATTTCTTTAAATAGGCTTTTAATTTGCTTTGTATTGACCCCTGCTTTTTCACTCACACCTTTAATTCTCAAGTTATGTTTCTTTGGGTTGTCTTGTAGCCATTGTATTGTTACTTCCAGGTTTCTTATTATTTTAAAGAGATCTTTCCTTTCATGATTGCAACCTGCAAACCTGTCTTCAAGGTTTGAAAGTCTATCTTTAGTTTCCTTCAGGTGGTTTTGTCAACTTTCGTTGGAGTTTTTGATTTCCTGGTAATCTCTTTGAATCTGTTTTATGTATTCTAAATCTTTTTTGTATTGTTCATTCCAGGTTTCCCTCATTTTGCTATGCTCCAATTTTTCATCTATGTCTCCTTTAGAGATGCCTAGCAATTCTTTTATTATGTTTTTCATTTCTTCTTTTAGTTGAGTTAGTACTTCTGTTCTAATTTCTTTTATAGCCTCTTGATGTTTCTTTACTTCAGTTATCATCACCTCAGAGACTTTAGCTGTGGGACTCCCAACTTCTGCGTTTACTTCTCCTGGATTTGTTTTGCTTGGATTGGAGGCCAGAGACTGCCTTTTGCTTCTTTGTTTTGACATATTCCTGGGTTGTTCTGGACAAGTGTGTACTGGGGATCTTGGTATTCCTTGCATTGTCTGTAATTTCTCTAAGGTTAGACTGGTTATTCTAGCCAGTGCTGATTGTGGATATCTGATGGTTACCACTGGGTGTGCTGTTACAACACTGTCTGCTGCCTTTCCCCAACCTGCCTCGGCTCCCCGATGTCTGGCACAGTGCATAGGGGAAGGGCTGCTGCCTGGGAACCTGGGCTGGTTATCCACGAATCTTACACTATCACCCCTAGAGCACGCATGGAGCCGTGGCCTCCAGATGGAGCCGGTCACCTTCCGGGACCCTCTGGGGCTTGGTCAGAGTAATTTCTATGGGACTGTGCCCAACTAGGAGTGGCTCTGGCCCCAAAATGGCTACCAGTCCCTCGTTTTCCCTCATGGGAGGTTGGGGTTTGCTGAGCTCACTGTCAGCCAGTTTAGTCCTCCAGGTCTGCTCCCCCTGCCCACTGCCACTCTCCTCCAATGCTGCCTCTCTGGGCAGAGGCCTCCAGGGTCGCTGCCACAGCCGTGGCCGCAGCATTTTGATCATGTGTTCCCAGGTTCCAGCAACTCTTTTTACAGAGTGGTTCCGGCTCTGGGCAGGGGTGCCACCAGTCACCACCTTCTTTGAGTGTTTCTTGTTACTCTTTCCGTGGGCTTCAATTCTCACTTTAGATTCTTCCTGGGTGCAGAGGATCCGCCTCCCTCCTTCTTGTCTTCCCCATGTTGCTATATTCCAGCATCTGGATGTTATCTTGCAGGGAGGCCACTTACCCTGTTGTTTACTGTTCTGCCATCTTGTCCTGACCCTGAATCTCTTTGTAGTTGGGTTTTTGCATCTTCTAATCTGTTCCACTGATCCTCAGTTCTGTGTTTTTTCCATTACCATGCTGATTTTATCACAGTAACTTTGTAGCATAATTTCAAGTCTGGGATTGTGATGCCTCTTGCCTTGCCTTTGGTGCCCAGGCTTGTCTTTGCTATTCTAGGTCTTCTGCTTCCAAATGCATTTTAGGAATGCTTTCTCCAGATCAGTGAGATATGCTAATGGTATTTTGATTGGAATTGCATTAAATCTGTGTAACAGTTTTGGGCATACCCCCGTTTTCACAATGTTGGTTCTTCCTATCCATGAGCAAAGAATATCTTTCCATTTTCTGATATCCTCTTCAATCTCATTTTTTATATTCTTTCTTAGAATTATTCCTAAGTATTTCATTTTTTGGGATGCTATTGTGAAAGCTGTTGTTTTGCTGATTTCTCTTTCAGTGAGTTTGCTTTTTGTGTACAGGAAGGCTGTTGATTTTTTTTTTTTTTTGTCTTTTTGAGATAAAGTCTCCCTCTGCAGTTACGGCTGGTCTTGAGCTCACTTTGTAGCCCAGGCTGGTCTCAAACTTTCAACAATCCTCCTGCCTTGGCCTCCTGAGTGCTGGGATTACAGATATGCACCACCATACCTGGCTTCCAGGCTATTGATTTTTTTTTTTTTTTTTTTTTTTTTTTTTTTTTTTTTTTTTTTTTGCTGCACCGGGGATTGAACTCACAACCTCGCGCCTGCCAGGGCAGGCGCTTAAGGCACTGAGCCAAACTCCCAGCCCTAGGCTATTGATTTTTGAGTGTTGACTTTGTATCCAGCTACATCGCTGAATTTGCTTATTAATTCTAGTGGTCTTTTGGTGGAGTTTTTGGTGTCTTCTATGTAGAGTATCATGTCTTCTATGAATAATGGTAGTTTGATTTCTTGCTTTCCTATCTTTTTTCCTTTTATTTCTCTGTTTTGTCTAATTGCTCTGGCTAATGTTTTCAGAACTATGTTGAATAGGAGTGTTGATAGTGGACATCCTTGCCTTATTCTTGATTTTAGAGTGAAAGTTTTCACTTTTTGTCCATTTAATATGATGTCGACTGTTGGTTGTCATAGATGGCATTTATCAGATTAACATAGACAGCATCTCATATATTCTATTTTCTCTAGGATTTTTGTCATGAGTGAACGTTGGGCTTTATCAAAAGCTTTTTCTTAATCTATAGAAATGATCTTGTGATTTTTGTCTTTGACTCTGTTGATGTGGTGTATTATGCTTATTGATTTGCATATGTTGAATCATCCCTGCATTCCTTTAATGAATCTCACTTGATTGTGGTGTATAATCTTTTTGATGATTTGCTGCATTATGTTTGCTAGTATTTTATTAAGGATTTTTGCATCTATGTTTATTTGGCAAAGTAACATGTAGTTTTTCTTTTTGATTGAGTCTTTCTCTGGTTTTGGTATCAGAATAACACTGACCTCCAGGAATCAATTAAGGAGAATTGCTTCTCTTTCAATTTCATTAAAGACTTTGAGTAGTATTGACATTAAATCCTCTCTAAATTTCTTGCAGAATTCAGCCATGAATCCATCTGGACCTGGGGTTTTCTTCATTAGTATGTTTTAAATTACATTTTCAATTTTAGTAACTAATATCAAGTTATTCAAAATTTTTATATCTCCTTGGTTCAGCTTTGGTAAGTCATATATTTCCAGGAATCTGTATATTTCTCCTGTGTTTTACAGTCTATATGAGGGAAGAATTTTGGAGTAGATATTGATGATCTTCTGAATTTCCACAGGATCTGTAGTGATTTTAATTTGACCATGTTCAATCGTTATTGCATGAATTTGAGGTTTTTTTCTTGATAATTTTGGCTAGGGGTTCATCAATTTTGTTTATTCTTTCAAAGAAACAACTCTTTGATTCATTAATTCCTTGTATTGTTTCCTTAGCCTCAATTACATTAATTTCTGCTCTGATTTTTATAATTTCCTCCCTTCTGTGAGCTTGTGTCTTGACTTGCTCTTCTTTTACTAGAAGCTTAAGGTGTAGCATTAGAATGTTTATTTGTGTTCTTTCTGCTTTTCTGATGTGAGAATTCAGTGGTATATATTTTCCTCTTTGGGCTGCTTTCATTTCATCCCACAGGTTACGGTATATTGCATCTGCATTTTCATTTGATTGTAGATATTGTTTAATTTTTTCTTTAATCTAATCTGTGACCCATTGGTTGTTCAGGAGGTTATTTTATTTCCACATGTTTATGTAGTTTTTGCTGTTTCTTTGACCATTAATTTTTAATTTCAGTGTACTATGGTTGGATAATATTCGTGGGATAATTTCAATTCCTTTGCATTTACTTAAGCATGTTCTACAGGCGAGTATGTGTTCTAATTTAAAGAACATGCCATGTGCAGCTGAGAAGGATGTGTCTTCTGATGTTGTTGGGTGGAACACTTTGTAAATGTCTACTAAGTCTATTTTTTCACAAGATTGGTTTAGTTCTGTTCTTTCTTTGCTGATTTTTGTTTTTTTGACCTGTCTGTTTGTGACAGTGGGATATTAATGTCCCCCATTATAATCGTGTTATTGCTTATGTTTTTTCATATCTATTAATATTTGTGTTATGTAGTTGGGTGTTCCTGTATTTGGTGCATATATATTTATGATTGTTATCTCTTCCTCTTGAATTTTCCCCTAACGAGTGTGTAGTGACATTCTTTATCTCTTTTGATCATTCTTGGTTTGAAGTTCACATTGTATGCAAAGAGAATAGTTACCCCTGCTTATTTCTGGGTTCCTGTTGCATGAAGTATTGTTTTCCAACCTTTGACTTTCAGTCTATGAATTTCTTTTTGAGATACATGTGTTTCTTGCATATAGCATATTTTTGTACCTTGTTTCTTGATTCATTCTGCCAATCTGTTCTTCCAATTGGTGAATTGAGGCCAATTACATTGATGGGTATAACTGATATGTACTGGCTTGTCTTTGTCATGTTATTTGCTGCTGTTGGTTCCTTACTTTTTACATCTGTTTAATTGCTTTCCCTCCTTTTTGGTTTCTTTCTTTTGTTTTTCTGGGAATTGTAGTTATTTTTATCTCTATCTAGAATATCTTTGAGTACTCTTTCTAGGGTTGGTTTGGTGGACATAAATTTCTTCAGTTGTTGTTTGTCATGGAAGTATGTTATTTCTCCATTAACTTTGAAAGACAATTTTGCAAGGTACAGAAATCTGGGTTGGAAATTGTTTTCTTTCAGAACTTCAAATACTTCACTCTTTATTTTCTTCATAACCATTACTATCCAACTTCCTTGTCCTGTATTCCTTTTCTATTGTGATACATTGTCTTTCAAATTCACTCAATGGAATATAATATAGGCTAAGGTATTAATGACCTAATGTATTGCCTTTCCCTCATATCATGTATATATTAACAGAAACTTTCCTCAGAGGAATGATATACAGTAGAATTTCATGCATGAAGGCATAGGTTTATAGAACATAACAATTTGAATGGTAGATTTTCTTTTCACATAACTTGGGTAGTCATTTGGAAAATATTTACCCTTTAGAAACTTTAAAGAGAAATTCAGAGAATGTCTTAAGAGATGAAATGAGGTGTGACCTTGCCATGGCAGCTTTTGCAGCATGGGGCAGAAGGAGAACTTGCCTCAGCTCTTAATAAACTTGAGTTCTGATGTTGGAGGTCAGTATAGAGACATTTAAAATAGTATTTAATGGAATGAGCATTGAGATGTGTCTCAATCTGGATAAAATCAGAAAGAGATATTCTGTTGAGCATTTCCTGACATTCTTTGAAGGGCATAGGAATCCAGAAGTCATACAATAGCTGATGCTCATTTTCATCATCTCCTCCATCCTCATCAATAGAGAAACCAGCATACTAGGTGACCCTAAGAGCTGAGCTAGTTATAGTCATTGGCATGGGAAATAATTCTCCTCAATAAATATGCACAAGGAGGAACTGAGAGAGCAGCTATTCTTATGTTGCCATTACTGCCACGTCCCTTCCTATTATTAGTTTCTGCATATAAGGGGGAATTTGTGTAGGCAATCTCCCATTCATCACCTGTGGGAGTGCCTTGCCTAGAGTTGTAGAGTAAGTTTGTGGCATAGTGAGGGCCGCAGCCCAGGAATCCTGTTGCCTTATTTGTGTCCTTTCTAGTATACCATGATGTCTTTTTTACATAGATTAAGATAGCATAGGTAGGTGACATAGTTTTCAGGAGACCCATGTTTTATATGCATGTGGGTATACATATACATACATGATGCATATGAATGCATCTTTATGTATAGCAGCTGGCATATAGTTATCCCTCAAAGATTTTAGCTGTCATTTTAATTACTGATCATTTTTTATACCCATATGCAGCCCATATGATGTCCTTGAGACTCCAGCCAACTCGTTTTTGTTTATTGATGATAGATTTTGGAATTCTTTCACACATTTTAGGTGCTCATAACACTCTCATGAACCTAGCATTCTTTTTGTTGTTGTTATTGTTGAATAGCAACAGATGAAGTAATAGGGTCAGAATGGTTAAATGGTTGGATCAAGACACAGAAAGTTTATGATGGAGCTGTGTTGACCAAGACCAGTTTTTCTCCTCTTACACGACAGCCTCTTTCTGAACTGCAAGAGAAGAGGTGTCACAGCAGGCCCAAGTCCTAAGTAGTGAGTAGGTCAGCACTAGGCCTATAAGACCAAGTATGGGGACAGAAAAAGGAGTTGTTTTCTGCAAGAAGTAGGTGCCCAAGAATAGAAGTGAGCCATGCTGCCATCTAAGATAGATTTTGCTTATTGACATACTTAGAAGCAAGCATGCTCACAACAGTGCCAGTCCTCATGTCGATTCTCTCCCCAAGGATGCTCAATAAATACCATCTAATTGTAATGAAAATGACAAAAACATTAAATTCAGGTCAACTTGAGAGGTCCAACTTCACCAGGAGAAAATAATATAGATGCATATTTGAAAAGCAAAAAGTAGGGGAAAGGAAATAGAGAGCATCAAAGAGGGCAAGAGAAAGACATGAAAGCATTTCACAACCAAGAGCTGAACATATAAAATAGAGAAGTAAAAAGCAGGCAGCTGTGTGGGAACAAAAGAATGTTCTTCTACTACTTATTCTGCTTTCTGCCCAGACTCTTCAATTGCAGCTCCTACTAAATAATAATGTCAGTTCTTTCTTTGCTCCCAGCTCAAAGAGAATGATAAAAGAGCAAAACACTCAAAGTTAGAGTACAGTCACAGATAAAAGTTGATGACACAGATTCCCTCCCACCCACCCACAATTTGGCAAACTCTACTAGAGAAGCACAATGATAGTGAATATATTGAACAAAGAAGGAAGAGACTATTGAGACAAGATGGGAAAGGGAGCCTTTCTTTTGTTCCCTAATGGGTTGTTCTGATGATTGCTAATGTTGGTAGTGCTCAATTTTGAAGCAGAAAATAGAAGTGCAAGGAGAGTCTAGTTATTCAGGAGTCTCAATGCCACTAGGACACAGCTATCTTAGATGCAAAAATACACATTGGATATAATTAGAGACATTACATCCTGGGTTCTTTTACAGACTCAGAGAGTTAAAGAAATTTGACTCTGAATTCTAACCATTTATAAGAAGACATGAAATGGTGAAATAGTATTCCAATTTTTAGAAAGGAAGTGATGATGAATGGCATAAGTCATAACTTGACAAGCTTGATGTCAATCTCAGACAATAATTTTTGAAACTGCTATTAAAAGATAGCTTGTGATAAAAAAAGAGTTTGCAGAGATCATTGGGCATTTAAATGCGTATACTGAGAAGTCATGTAATATAAACTACATTCACTTATTTGATAGGGGTAGTTTTTGATCACGCTGGAGAATGTATGTGTGTGACTGTCATTCTGCCATGTAACAACACTTTTTAATCATATTTTTTGAATATTACAACCTGTGGCCTCATTTATACAATTACACCAATTAGTAGTTTGTTGAAGTAGCATAGGTGAAGGGTATGGGTTCAGATTTGGACAGTGTTAATATGACATCTTCTGTTAATTAGTCACAAGATTCTACTTTCCACCCTGTCCTGTCAAATACTTTCATTAACGATTTGGTTTAAAATATTTTAAAGAGCCGATTGATTTGTAGAAGGCTAGTGTTATAGTGTAGTCTGATGGCCCCCCACTTAAGCCTCATGTAATCATGGACAGGGTTGAGTCTGGCGTTCATGATTGGCTTACTGTCTAGCACGGGGATTGGCGATATGAGTGTTGCACCCACCCAGGGGTAGAGCCAACATACAGTGAAGGGTGGGAAGAAGGCTTGTCTTTACTCTGTCTTGCCCTTTCGTGTCTTGTGGTTTGTAGCTGCCTTGAATGGCTATCCTGCCACGCTACCTTGCCTTGCAACCAGCTGAGTATGGACTGAAACCTCCAAGAACTGTAAGAAATAAACCTTTCCTTCTCTAATTTTGGGTGTTAGGTATTCTGTCTCAGCAACAAGTGAAAAGTAACTAAGATAGCTAGTAAACATGATGGATACCCACATTAGGCTTTTGTATTTTTCAACAAGTTTGGTAGGTGGGCAGAATCTCAGGATGAAATTTAATAGACATAAGCATAAAATAATATTGTTGGAGGAGTCCAAGAAACTGATTGCTAGAATACAGAGTGTGGCTTAGTAGGGCTTATGTGAAAAGATTTAAGGATTTTAATGTACAATGAAGTCAAATATAAGTTAGGTATGAAATGTATTAAGATACATTAACATTATATTTCACATGCTGGCCTCTCACTCTTCAACCCAGATCAGTTGCATAAGAAACACTGGGAAAAAATAAATGCTGTGTGTAGGACCTAAGAATCGGTATTTTTAAAGCTCTCCAATTGAGTCCAGTGGGAAACCAACACTAAGAGCTACAGTGATAATAATATATGAGGTATTTGATAATATATGGTCATGTGTATTGGTCGAATCATCATCAGAATACTTCACTTAGTCTTAGGTAATACAGTTTACAAACTGGAGCCCATTCACAGCAGAATGACCAGGATGGTAAGGGGACTTGAAGTCGTGTGAATTACACCATGTGAAGAATATTAAAGGAGCTGGGTGTGTGAATTCTCAGGGAAGACTTAAATTTGTCTTAAATGAGTGTATCTTTGTCTTGTCTGGCTCTGGAGGTGAGAACAGGAGCATTAAAATTAACTAACATGGCTGCACATTCTAACATTTTACAAGGGATAACATCCCATTATTTAATGATATAATGGACTGCCTCAGAATTAAATGATTGTCCTCTAATTTAGGAACCCAAAGTTTTTTTTGTCTGGTTAGCCAGTTTTTGAGGAGAGTGGATAAGGGCTATGTTATCTAAGACTCTTTTAGTGGGGCACGAAAGAAAACTAATTCAAGTAGATTAAAAATAAAGTTTATTGTTTTATATAACAGAACAACTTCAGGAAGAGCTGATTGAAGGGATCAGTTGGTATCATTACACTCTTTTCTCCAGCTTTTGGGGCCTGTTTGCCCTTTCTTGGCTGTATTCTGCATGCAGTCTTTCTCCATGTGGTGTACTGGCAACTTCAGCAGAGAGAAAGAAAATGTTTTCTGATAGTTCTCAAAAAAGACCTGGGAAAAACACTGATTGGCACAATTCTAAGTAGATCAGTGTGACAAAAAAAAGGTTTTGTGGTGTGTGTTGTGTGGAAGTAGTGTGTGTGTATATATTGGGAGAAAATTGGAGGAACTGAGTAGAGGCCTCAGGCATTGGATAGCATTGAAAAAGTGAAGATCCTTTCTGGGCCTGTGGTTTTAATATTATTTGATACTATGGGCAAGATACAATGATAAGTACAGTATATCATGCCTTCAATGGCTCTCAAACTACTGTTTTCTTTAGCCAGGCCCATATCTTCTTTATGTCTTTCCTTGTCTTTTCACCTTTGCTTTTGCTGCTTAATCTTTATGAAATGACCTGCACTTATTGTACCCTAACTCACAGGGTAAAACCATCATAAGTCCTGCCTCTTCCTCTGTTGTAACTGTGCCAGGCTGCACTGATTGACATCTCTGTTAAAACTGCTCCAGGACTCTGCATAGTTAATGAATTCCCTATATCATGTCTTAAATTTTCTTTTCTATTACTGAGTATGAGTTTGTCTTGTAAAATGTAATTATTATAACTGAGCTTCTTGAGAGCAGGGGCAATGCCTCATTCTTTTGTATTTTTCCGGTGCCTAGCACAGAGTTAAGAACAAAGTGTGGGATCGCTCATTAGAGTTTAATGATCCATGATCATTTTGATATACACCCATCCCTTTATTACTGTATCTAAAATATCTGCCATACAGCTAATAGTGACCTCAGTGGAAAAAAATGACACTGCTGAACCGGACGTTGGTGTTCCTTACAATTAGTAGGAGCTCTACCGCATGCTCAGGTTTCCAAACTGGTTTCCTTGGTTTTGTACTTGTGGAATGGATGGGATTTCTGGTTAAGGCATTTACTCACCCATTCATTACAGAACAATTTATTAACCACCAATGTTATGCCAAACTCTACTGTATGTGTGGGAGATACACTAGATCCTTGTTATCAATTAGTTCCCAGAAGTCAATAGAAAACAAAAATTAGACAGTTCTAACATAACACCAACAATGGGGTTCTACTTCTGGGTTGCATGGAGTGAGCATATTCTACCTTGTCCTCTTTATTGTATATAGCTATAAAATCTTACCCAAATGAAAGGAGCACTGACAAGTCTGACAAGTAAACAGTAGCAGATTGAGAAAGAGCCAGAATTAAAGAGTAGCACTGAATCAAGTGAGTATATTATTTTTTTTTCACTTGGTATACCCGGCCTGAACTCAGTATACTAGAAATCTAAATGTGGACAGACAGAACATTTCAGAAGAACTGATATAATTCTGATTCAAAGACTGGAAAAAGAGATTCCTGACACTTGGTGTGAAAAATCTCTTCTTTCCTTTTTCCTTTCCTTTCCTTTCCTTTCCTTTCCTTTCCTTTCCTTTCCTTTCCTTTCCTTTCCTTTCCTTTCCTTTCCTCTTTCCTTTCCTCTCCTTCCCTTCCCTTCCCTTCCCTTTTTTCTTTTCTTTTCTTTTCTTTTTTTTTCTTTTCTTTTCTTTTCTTTTCTTTTCTTTTCTTTTCTTACCTGTCACTCTAACTCCTAAGAAATCCTGCATCAATGGTGGCAACAGCTGATTGTAGGAACCCACGGGAGCTAAACTTCTGATGGCAGAGAATCTTTTTTGATGGATCTGTGGTTCACAAAGGGTTGGGTCAAATTCCATTGCTATTTTTTTCTTTCTGTCTCCCCTTGGCTCTAAATAAGGGCATAGTTGCAAAGTGTATAGCAAAACAATTTATTGAACTTTATGTCTTGAAGTGAACGAGTATTACAAAATTTGTAGAAGTATATGTTCCTTGGTGCCCATGGTGGATTAGTGTCAGGATCCTCTAATCCTTAGATGATCAAGTACTTTATGTAAAATAGTACAATATTTGTATATAATTTCCTTTTATATACTTTACATCATCTCTGTATTACTTATGATACTGAAGATAATGAAATGCATATAAATAGTTGTTACACTGAATTATTTAGAGTAATTATATGAAAAAGTCCGTATATGTTTAGTATAAAAGAAACCCTCCTAGGACTTAATATAGTACATAAATGAGATAGAACGTGAAGAATGCTCACTCAAACCAGTGCTGGAGGGAGAATGAGGATCTGTGAAGTGGTGAAAGACTACAGCAGGGTAGACCTGCACATAACTTCATTCTCATGGATTCAGCATAGTGCTTAGAATGTGGAAAATTCAAATTTTGCATTTTGGAAACTTCTGAAATTTTTTCCCAATCCACAGTTGTTTGAATCTGTAGGTGTGGAACCTACAGGTACAGAGAGGTAATAGTGTTTTTAAAGCCATCACAAGTGGGGAGATTACCTGAAGTGGAGGGAATCAGATATGCAAAACCACAGAATCAAGGGAAATATTAAAAAATGAATATTTGGTGCTGTCTATGTCTCTATTCATTTTAGTAAGGCTGATCCACTAAGCATCAGCCAACGTGAAGGTTCTCTAAATGTGAAATAGCCCTCCAAAGCCTCCTCCTTCATCTGTTTGGGGAAACAGCAAGTCCAAATCAGTGCAGTCCTTATTCACAGTAGGGGGTGAATAAGGACTGCAGGCTCTACAGTATTTTGTTTTAGGATCTTGAAACAAAAGGGAAAATACAAAAAGATAATTTCTTTCAGTTGCAGGTATATGCGTGTATGGTAACACAGAAAGTGATCAGGAGATTTCATTAGAGGCTAAACATTCTTGATACTACATTCTGGCATTGGCTTCCACCTTCTTACTAGTGAAACGCCTGTAAGTTAGTTCAGCTATAATATCTATTTTTAAAATTTGAATTTGTCTCAATGCAATTGATATATTAAGGGACAACTTGAGCACGACATAAATTTTGTGCTTGCTTGAGCATGAGTCTATCAGCAAGAAACATGAGGTGAAGGCAGAAAATTGCACCTAGCTCAATTGAGTTGTATGATAATCCATAAAACACACATCTCAGACATCCAGCAGCCACACCCATTCAGACTGTGTTAACTTTTCATCTGATTTCAGAAAACCTTCTTCACAATGACTCACAAGCTGCAATAACTATGTCTCCAAAGAACCTTCAAAAGTTCTCAAGGTAAAGTGCCATACTTACTATTTGCTTATGTATTTCTTAACTGTTCACACACATAAAACTGAGTTGCCATTTGTATCTGGTTTTTAACATGTCACTGATGTTTTTGTTGTTACTCTGTTAACCCATTTTTTCCCACAGGCCTTGTAGTTTTATTGTACAAGTTTGCACAGTGCAGTAAATTTAAGGAATACATATATGGCATGTGATAGCAAAAGTGATTGTATCTATCTTTACTTTCCTAGCACAATCAATTTGGGTGGACTTAGTGAGCAACAAAAGTCAAGTCATTGGAGATTCTGCGTTGCAGAGGCATGAAGAATGAGCAAGAGAAACATTTCAGTACAATGGAGATGTTTTTCTTTGGTAGGAGACAATTAAAATTTTCTAGCTAAAGACTGATTTTGGGTGGATTTTCTCACTGATAGTTGCTTGTTATTCTAGTTTCTGAGTTTCTTGCTATTTTGACCTTCAGCTTCCTCTTGCATAGCAAGAAATTGTCTTTCTTGAGAGCATAGGGCACTTACTAGGTACTTATTCTCTTGCTCCTCTGACTTTGAGCCAGGTTACTAGTTCCTACCAACTTTGTGACCCCTCTGAGAAGATACTTTTATGACTTTCCAGCCATGCTTCACTTTTCTAAGGTGTTCAGCAGCAAGTTGCAAAGTGATCTGGGACATTTATTTGTATACTTGTGTATTTTCTTTTTGGTGTTTTTGAGATGGGGTCTCACTGTGTAGTTCAGGCTGGGCTTGAACTTACTAGGTATCCCAGACTGTCTTGAACATGAGGTAATCCCCCTGCCTCAGCCTCCTGAGTGCTGGTACTACAGGTGTGCACCACCGTACCTGACTGGTCTGGAACATTTATAAAACCATTCTTTAAAGCCAGGCATGGTGGCACATGCCTTTAATCCCAGCACTCAGGAGGCTGAGGTAGGCTGAGCGTTGTGAGTTCGAGGCCAGTTTGGGCTACAACGCGAGCACAAGGCTGACCTGAGTTACACAGTGCAACCCTGCCTCAAAAAACTAGGGCCAGGAGTTTGGCTCAGTGGCTTAGGCACCTGTCTGGCAGGCGCGAGGTTGTGAGTTTAATCCCCGGTGCCACACACAAAACAAAACAAAACAAAACAAAAAACCATTCTTTAGATACTGGAACCACATTTAACTCCATGGGAGGAACTGGGGAGAGTGGGGATAATCTTTATTTCTCTTTCTCTCACTTATTCTCTCATCTTTATCTTCACTGAATCAGTGCTATTAGTGGTTGAGAATTTGGGCTCTGAGTCTACCACTACATAATTGTATGACCTTGGGCCTCTTCTCTGCACCTTAGTTCCTTCATGTTTAAAATTAAAATTATTTAAAATTAAAATTATAATAACACCTGCCTCACAGGATGGTTGTGATGATTGAATGAAATAATCCATGGAAAGTACTTAGAACTGGGCTAGTTGCCTTACACACATAATCTCAATCAATACTAAAGGCTGCGGAGCCTGTATCTATTTAGTATCAGGTGGAGATAAAAATAAAATTATTCTGAGCTATTAAATTCTGTCAGTGGGGAAATGTAGTTGCATTTAGTCACAATTCTTTAGCACTCAGCTATTGCATTAAAAAGGGACATTTGTGGTTTAGTTTCTATTTATGAAGTTTATAAACGCTGGCCCATTTCTTTCATTACCCATGTCTCTTAACTTAGGGGCAAGGTTCACAAGGTAAAGATGTTTCTATATAACTGATTGAAGATTGAATATTTGGGTTATATAACTGTAATGGATCAGCATATTAAATGTTAAATGCGACTGTAATTTCACCAAGGGCACAAACCTTTTTCTCTTGTATCTCCTTAACATTTAGTATGATGGTTCTCCACCAGGGGTAATTTGTCCAACTACGGGACATTTGGCAATGTCTGAAGTTATTTTTGATTATTTTACCCTGGGAGAGGCATCTACTAAAGAGACACCAGAGATTCATCTAAATATCCTTCACTGCATGCAACAGCCACCCACAACAGACAATTATCCTTCTCCAAATGTCAACAGTGCTGAGGTTGAGAAATCCTGCTCTAATACGATGCCAAAAATAACAAACAGCGAGGCTTCTCAATAAATGTATATTGAGTGAAAAAATGAATTTGAGGGACAAAAAGTTGATTTTATATTAGAAACAGGACATGGTAGCCAGTGCTATGAAAAAGAAATTATAAGAAGTACTAGCACTTAGGCAGTTGGTGCTAGCATGATGTAATATCCAGCATTAAACTTATTTAGGGATCTAGTCATACTGGTGTGCGTTTGGGACATATAGTGATTAAATATTTTGAATAATAACTCCGGAAGGTGGTGTACTTTCTAGAGGCTATGGATAAGTGATTCTGGAAATAAATTATGCTATCAAGCACAAGAAAAAAATAAACTGCCTGGAGCATTAGGGAATAGACAGGAAATAATACATGGACTAGCTGCAAATGTGTCACATTGTAGTAGTCATAGAAAAATGGAATTCAATATTTTGGTGCAAAAGGAAAAGTCACAGCAGTCTACATTAGGGTAACTCAGTTTTAGTCAAGGCAAGTGCCCCTGAAATGGGGAGTTACTAAGGAAAAAGTAGAAAGTAGACTAAAACAAGTTAACAACTGATAGGAAATCCACAACTGAATGAACCCTTGAGTGGCTAAAAGGACAAAGGAAAGATGTTGTGTGCAACAGAGCATCTTTCAGAAATTGCAAGAATAGTCTTGCAACATGAGGAGAACATGGAGCCCACAAAATATGGCTCATTAAGCGTAGAATTAGGGAACCTTAGAATTTGAGGAGCATGTAACAAGGGCCTCTGGATTAAATATTAGGTTTTCTTTTCAGCTTTACTAAAGAGAGTCAGCAGGGATCTTGATGATCATACAGCCACTCATGTAATCCTCACACACAAGTTGTTTTCTCAGGGCACCTCACCTGTGGACTCCACTTGACATTTGTATTTCGGTGAAATCTGATTCAAATAAATTCAGAGATCTGGACCTTTGGCTGTAAAGAGCTTAAGAACATAAATGGGGGCTTTTTTTTTCTGTCGTAGCCTAGATATTTGTCATATACTTTATCTCCTTGGTAGAGATGGCTCTCGCTTCAAACAGGTGCAGAATAAAACAAAGTTTACTGACAGACTGCCAAATAGAGGTGTGGACAGTAGTTAAGAAGGAATAGTTCAAAACTCAATAAGCTTTTGAAAATATATTGACTGTAATAGCAATTGCAAATTGAAAGGGTTAGATGATATTTTATTCCTTAGGTTGGCCAAAAGGTAAAAATAAAAGATTAGCTAATACGGAGAGTGCAGAGTAATAGATGCTCTACTGTTGAGGAGTATAAATTATCAGTCTTTCTGGAATCAGTTCTTGGCTATATCTATTAAAATCTAAAATGTGTGTTCTCCTTTAATTATACCAATACTAAATAATACCCTGCTTTAAATATATGCACACAAAAGTATGTACAAGAATATTTTGGCATCATCAGATTGACCTAATCTCCTTCTTCATCAAGGATGACTGATTAAATAAAAAAGGATATAACTCTATTATGGAATATTACAGATCAGTTAAAAAGAATAGGATACATCTGTATCTATTGACAGGGTAAATCTCCCACCAATATTATTAGGGAGAAAAAACAAGTAGAAAAAATATATAATTTTATACTATTTCTCTTAAAAATCTGCAAAAAACTTTATAAATTTGAATATATACATACCCAGAAACAAACTGAATAGGAAAAGGCCTTAATGCACATAGAGCAAACTAATCAGTGTGTTTTTTTGTAGCGGGGAGAGGAAAACAGGAGGCATGTTAGTGGTCAAGGGGCTCTTTGTTTTTTGGCATATGTTCCTGTAATATGATGACCTTAAATATTTTGGGAAGATAGTTAGAAGAGTTATGGCTGGGTCAAATGCAATTTGTATTTGCAGATTTTTGAGGAAACTCCACATTGATCTCCGTAGTAGGTATACCAGTTTACAGTCCCACCAACGATGTAGATGAGTTCCTTCCACCACCCCCCACCCACATCCTCATCTTCATTTGCTCTTCTTAGATTTTTTCTTAAGAAGCCATTCTTTCTGGGTAAAATGCTATCTCAATGCAGTTTTCATTTGCATTTCCCTAATGGGCAGTTGTGCCATGTATTTCAATCAAATAACAGGCATTACAATTGAAGCAGTAACAGAAAAACTACTGACTACAAAAAGCCTAGGACCTAATGGATTCATAACCAAATTCTACAAGAACTTTAGGGAAGATCTAACACCAACACACATCATACTCTATTGAAATAGAGAGGGAAGGAGTACTTTCAAAATCATTCTTGGAAAACTAACATTATCTTGATCCCCAAACCTGACAAAGATCCAACCAAAAAACAGAACTGCAGGCCAATCTCTCTAATGAACACAGATGCAAAAATCACTAACAAGATACTAACAAACAAAATGTGATAAATCTTCAAAAAGGTCATACATTATGACCAAGTATGCTTCATCCCAGTGATGCAAGGATGGTTCAACATAAACAAATCAATAAATGTAATTTATCACATTAGCAGAAGTGAGGACAAAAATCACACGATCATCTCAATAAAGACACAAAAAGCTTTTGACAAAATCCAGCATATATTCATGATAAAAACTTTTATCTCAATCTAATAAATACCATTTATCACCAACCTATTGCCAGTATCATATTAAATGGGGAAAAACTGAAAACTTTTTCTCTAAAATCAGGAACAATCATAACAGGATGTCCACTATCACCATTCCTGTTCAACATAGTCCTCAAAACATTAGCCAGAGAAATCAAGCAGGAGAAAGAAAATTTAAAAATATGTGCAGTAAAGGACAAAGTCAAAGTGTCATTATTTGCAGATAACATGATCCTCTACTTACAGACTCAAAAAAGTCCACCTATAGATTCCTAGAATTAATAACCAAATTCAGCAATGTAACAGGATACAAAATACAGTGATGCCTCAGTTGTTGAACTCAACTCACTCCAAACTCATGTTTGAACACAGAAAAGTTCAAGAACTGATCATATTTTTGCCATAAGAAATAATGGAAAGCAAAATAATTTGTTCCGAGGCTCCAAAATTACACTTATAAATTCATTTTTCCAGGACTGTAACAAATTTTGCTATGATTTCTTTCTTTAATTCTATCATGGTTCCCACAGATTTTTTTTTTCATTATAGGTGGTATCACTAACTTTCTTTAGGGCCTTGGTTACAATATTTTATACAAATAGACTGCATAAAAGAGCACATAATAATGAAGGCTTTAACACAGTAACATGAATGCTGTATGTCTTCTAGGTGAGAGTGGTACTTAAACTGAAGCATCACCCCCTTATGTCTGTGGCGACATGTGATGTGTGACCCATTCTTGACACACAGACTTTTTCAAGTTTAATTTTTGGTTCAACTACTGAGCAAAGTTAGAAACACTGAGTAGATTATTTTGTTCATTTGTTTTTGTCTTTTTGAGACAGGGTTTCACTATGCAGTACAGGTTGGCTTTGAACTCACTTTATAATCCAGCCTGGCCTTGAACACACAGCAATCCTCCTGCCTCAGCCTCCCAAGTGCTGGTATTACAGGTGTGAGCCACCATGCTTGGTCTTTATGAATAGATTTTTTTTTTCAAAATTGGCTATTAATTACTGAAAGTTTCAAGCATGGAGCCATTCCACAATTGAGGTATCACTCTACAAAATCAATAGCAGTTCTATACACTAATAATGAACCCACTGAAGAAGAAATTTAAAAAAATACCATTCACAATAGCATCAAAAATTAAATACTTAGGTATTAAACTAACCAAGGAAGTGAAATACCTCCTCAACAAAAATTATATTACTATGGAAATTGAGGAGGATATCAGAAAATTGAAAGGTAGCCCCTTTTTCTGGATAGGCAGAACAAATATAATCAAAATAGCTGTACTTTCAAAACTGATACAAATATTTGATGCAATCCTAGTCAAAATAACAATTATGTTTTTCACAGATCTAGAAAAAACTGACGTAAAATTCACATGCAACAAAAAGAGACCCAGAATAGTAAAAGCAGTCCTGTGTAACAGAAGCAAAACAAGTGGCATCACAATTTGTGACTTGAAGTTATACTATGAAGTTGTGGTGATTAAAACAGCATACTACTGACACAAAAATGGGCACATGGATCAAAGGGACAGAATAGAGGAAGCAGAAACAACCCCAGCTGCATACATCTGTTTGATTCTTGACAATAGGGCCAAAAAAATACACTGGAAAAAAGGATAGCCTCTTTAACAATGGTGCTATAAAAACTGAATATCCATATGCAGAAGAGTGAGTCTAGACCCATATATATCAAAATTAAAATCAAAGTGGATCAAAGATCTAAATGTTAAATTAGAAACACTTAATCTGCTGGAAGATAAAATAAGTGCAACTATTGAAGACATAGACGTAGGCAAAGTCTTTCCGAACAGAACCCCAATGGCACAAGAAATAATACCGAGAATCATAAAACGGGATGATACAAAAAAAAAAGCTTCTGCACAGTAAAAGAAACTACTAACAGAGTGAAGAGACAACCTACAGAATAGGAAAAAAACTTTGCCAGCTACTCCTCAGACAGAGGACTAACATCTAGAATATATAAGGAACTAAAAATATTGAACTCCCAAAAGTAAATGACCCAATCAAAAACGTACAACTGAATTGAACAGACACTTCTGAGAAGTACAAATGACCTACATTTTTACTTTTGTTAGTATGTGTTTGCAGTGCAAAATGATAAAATTCCTCGTAGGGAAATAGTACATATACCTAACACGTCTTACTTGTTTTTTCATGCCCTCCTCCACCCTCTCCCCTACCTCCATATATTGGTCTCCTTTCTTTTTGCAAAATATCTATCTATATATTTTCTATTATCTAACATTTATTTATTTATTTGTTTGTTTATTTATTTTTCATTTATTTTAAAGAGAAAAAATAAAAACAAAGATACAGAATGTCAAAAACAAGATGATAGGGAATTGACAATGGTTAATATATTGCATATTGTTATCTTCAAAGTAGTTGCTCAGATCATAAGATATAGACATGCATAATCGATCAAACAGTATCAGCACAAACTGCTCTCTTCAATGAACTGAGAAGAATAGTATAATTATCCTAGTATAATTATCCTAGCTATCTTTTGTATACATATATATGTTTTCCTTTTTCCTTTCCTACTTTTTTCCTTTCATCCATTCCAATTTTTCTTTACATTTGAGCTGTTTCTTTTCCTTTCACAGTACCTATTGTAGATTTTGGATCTTACTTACTTTTTGAGTTTCTTACACTAGGTATGCAATATGATATTTCCACATGGGGACCTGGTTTATTTCAATTACAAGTATGGACTGGAATTGTATACATTTACTTATAAAAGCATTGAGTTTATTCTTCTTTGTAGCTTACTAGTATTCCATTATATAAAAATGCCACATCTTTTTAATCCATTCCTCAGTTGATGAGCATTTGACTGGATCCAAGATTGGGTGCACATATATCACTGTGGTATGTTTTTAATTCATCTGGGAAAATACCCAGAAAGGGAATAGCTGGGTCAAATGGGATCTCTACTCCTACTTTTTTGAGGAATCGCAACACTGATTTCCCCAATGTTTGTATCAGTTTACACTCACACCAGTAGTGGAGAAGGATTCCTTTTTACCCACAGCCCCACCTGCATTTATTATTGGTTGATTTTGTGATGATAGTCATTCTTTCTGGGATAAAATGGAATCTCAGTGATGTTTTAATTTGCATTTCTCAAATGACCAATGATGTTAAACATTTTTTCAGGTATTTATTTGCCACTTGTATTTCTTCATATAAGAAGTGTATATTTATGTCTGATGCACATTTTTGGATGGGGTCTTTGAATTTTGGGGGATCTAAGTTTTTTCAATTGTTTATTTGTTCTGATAGAAGTCCTTTGTCTGAGGGATAGTTGGCTAATTTTTTTCCCACTCTGAGGGTTGTTGTTTCATTCTTTTGGTGATTTCTTTTGATGTAGAAAATCTTTTTAATAAGATGAGATCCCAGTTGTTAATTCTTTGAAGTACTTCCCACGCAGTTCATGTTTTGTTCACAAACTCTCTGCCTATCCCTACGTTGTGCAGATTTCTACCCACTTTCTCTTCTAATAGATTTAGTATTTCTGTTTTAATATTTAGATCTTTGATACATTTCAACTTTAGTTTAGTGAATGATGACAGACATGGGTCTAGTTTTTTAATCTTAAGCATGTGGAAAGCTAGCATTTTGAGCACCATTTATTAAAGAGGCCATCTTTCTTCCAGTGAACGTGTTTGGCCCCTTTGTCAAAAATAAACTGACTGTTTTGTAGTTGTGTCTACTTTTTCTAATCTGTTCCACTGGTCCTCAAGTCTGTTTTATTGCTACTGCCATGCTGATTTTATCAAAGTGGCCTTGTAGTGTAATTTCAACTAAGGGATTGTGATGCCTCCTGCTTTGCCTTTGTTGCCCAGGATTGTCTTTACTATTCTATATCTCTTCTTTTTCCAAGTGAATTTTAGGAATGTTTTTTTCTAGATCTGCGATGTATGATAAAGGTATTTTGATTGGGGTTGCATTAAATTGGTATAACAGTTTTGGAAGTGTAACGATTTTCACAATGCTGGCTCTTCCTATCCATGAGCAAGGGATATCTTTCCATATTCTGATATCCTGTTTGATCTCTTTATTTAGAATGCTATGATTTTCAGTGTATAGAACTTCTATTTCCTTTGTTAGATCAATTCCTCAGTATTTCATGTTTTTTGGATGCAATTGTGAGGGTTGTAGTTTCTCGAATTTCTCAGTAAGATTGTTGTTTTGTACAGGAGTGCTATTGATTTTTAAGTGTTGACTTTGTAGTTAGCTATGCTACTTAATTTGTTTATTAATTCTAGAAGTCTTTCAGTGGTGTTTTTGGGGTCTTCTATGTAGAGTATCATGTCATCTACAAATAACAATAATTTAACTTCTTCCTTTCCTATCCTTATTCCTTTTATTTCTCTCTCTTGTCTAATTGGTCTGGCTAATATTTCCAGAACTATATTGAATAGGAGTGTTGATAGTGGACATCCTTATCTTGTTTCTGATTTTAGAGTGAAAGCTTTCAGTTTTTGTCCATTTAATATGATGTTGGCTGTTGGTTTGTCATAGATGGCTTTTATCAGATTGAGGTAGAGACCATCCATTCCAATTTTCTGTAATGTTTTTGTCATGAACAAATGTTGGACTTTATCAAAAGCTTTTTCTGCATCTATTGAGATGATCATGTGATTTTTGTCTTTGGCTGTGTTAATGTGGTGTATTACGTTTATTGAATTGCGTGTGTGGAACCAACCCTGCATTCCTGGGATGAATCCCACTAGGTCATGGTGTATAATCATTTTGATGATTTTCTGCACTCTGCTAGCATTTTATTGATAATTTTTGCATCTATATTCACTAGGGAGATTGACTTGTAATATTCTTTTATGATTGGGTTTTTCTCTTATTTTGGTATCAGAATAATACTTGCCTCCAGCAATGAGTTAGGGAGAATTGCTTCCCTTTCAATTTCATTAAATAGTTTGAGAAATATTGACGTTAAGTCTTCCCTAAATTTCTTGTGGAATTCAGCCATGAATCCATCAGGACCTGGGCTTATCTTTGTTGTTACGTTTTTAATTACATTTTCAATTTTATTACCTGATACTGGGTTGTTCAAAACATTTGTATCTTCTTAATTTGGCTTTGTAAATTCATACATTTCCAGGAATTTGTCTATTTCTCCTGTTTTTCATCCTATGTGAGTAAAGATTTTAGATGTAGGTATTGATGATCTTCTGAATTTCCACAGGATCTGTAGCAATTTTACCCATTTCATTCCTTATTGCATGAATTTGAGATTCTCTTTCCTTTTTTTGATAATGTTTTCTAGGGGTTTATCAATTTTCTGTAGTCTTCAAAGAACCAAGTCTTCAATTCATTAATTCTTTGTATTGCTTTCTTAGTTTCAATTGCATTAATTTCTGCTCTGATCTTTTTAATTCCCTTTCTTTGATGAACTTTGGTCTTGACTTACTCTCATTTTTCTAGAATTTAAGGTGCAGTATTAGATTGTTTATTTGTGCTTGTTCTGTTTTACTGATGTGGCAATTCACTGCTCTAAATTTCTATTTTAGGACTGCTTTCATTGCATCCCACAGGATTCTGTAAGTTGTATTTGCATTTCTGTTTGATTGTAGATACTATTTAATTTCTTCTTTAATTTTTTCCATGGCCCATTTGTTATTCAGGCAGGTGTTATTTAATTTCTATGTGTTTAGCTAGTTTTTGCAGTTTCTTTAGCCATTAATTTACAGTTTTATTGCACTATGATTAGATAATATGCATGGGGTAATTTCAATTCCTTTGCATTTATTTAAGCATGTTCTATGCACAAGTATATAGTCTGTTGTAGAGAATGTCCCATGTGCACCCAGGAAGAAAATGTGTTCTGATGTTGGGTGGAACAGTAAGTCTGCTAAGTCCATTTTTTCACAGGTTTGGTTTAGTTCTGTTCTTTCTTTGCTGATTTTTGTTTTTTTTGACATGTCTGTTTGTGACAGTGGGGTATTAATGTCCCCCATTATAATTGTGTTATTGCCTATATTTTTTATGTCTATCAATATTTGTCTTATGTATTTGTCTTGTGTGCACCTGTATTTGGGGCATATATATTTATGATTGTTATCTCTTCCTCTTGAATTTTCCCCTATCGAGTATGTAGTGACCTTCTTTATCTCTTTTGATCATTCTTGGTTTGAAGTTCACATTGTCTGCAAAGAGAATAGCTACCACTGCTTATTTCTGGATTCCTGTTGCATAAAGTATTGTTTTCCATCCTTTGAATTTCAGTCTATGAATTTCTTTTTGAGATAAATGTGTTTCTTGTATATAGCATATTTTTGGATCTTGTTTCTTGATCCATTCAGCCAGTCTATTTCTTTTGATTGGCAAATTGAGGCCATTTACATTGATGGTAATAAGTGATATATATTGACTTTTCTTAGTCATGTTATTTTGCTACTGTTGGTTCCTTACTTTTCCCCCTGTTTAATTGCTTGCCCTTCCTGGTGATTGCTTGGTAGTGTGGTTCTTGGAACTGTCATTTTTTGTCTCTGTCTAGAATATCTTTCAATGCCTTTTGTAATGTTGGTTTCTTGATTACAAATTTCTTCCATTGTTCTTTGTCATGGAAGAATCTTATTTCTACGTTAATTTTGATAGATAGTTTTGCAGGGAACATCATTCCTGGTTGGAAGTTGTCTTATTTCAGGACTTAAAACACTTCACCTCAAGCTCTCCTGGCCTTAAGCATTTGTGTTGAGAAGTCTACTGTGTTTGTGATGTGCTTTCATTTATAGGTGATCTGTTTCTTTTCTCTAATGGCTTTTAATATTCTGTTCTTGTGCTGAATTTCTGGATCTTGACTATTATATGTCTGGGTGTAGATTTATTTTGGTTATGGCTAATTGGGGTCCTATATACCTTACTTATCTGTATGTCAGTTTGTACTCCCATGCTTGGAAAATTTTCTGCTATTAGTTCTGTGAATAACTTTTTATGTTATTTGTGCTGGCTCCTGCTTTTTCATTGACACCAATTATTCTTATATTGCTTTTCTGTGTGTCATCTTGTGGCTGTTGAATTATTGTTTCCTGATTTTTTTTCCAAGAGATATTTCCTTTCATGGTCACTAGCCATGATCCTGTCTTTAAGCTCTGACAGTCTGTCTTCAGCTTCATTCAGGTGGTTTTACCAGCTTTCAATAGAATTTTTGATTTCCTGGATATCTGCTTGAATCTATTTCATGCATTCTATTTCTTTCCTTTATTGATCATTCATGATTTCCATTCCATTCCTATCATCATCTATTTTCTTATCCTCCTCTGCTTTAGATTTGGTGAACATTTCCTTTAAATATATTCACATTTCTTTTTTTACCCAGGAGATTATTTCTGTTCTAATTTCCTCCAAAGCCTAATGGATTTGTTTCTTTATTTTGGTTACTATTGTTTCAGAAATTTCAGGTGTGTTTCTTCTATATTCTTCTGTACTGGTGTCTCCTGGAGTTGTTCTGGGTGGGTTGGAAGTCCGGAATTGCATTTTTCCCCTTCATCTTGCATTTCTATTTCAAAAACAATTAATTTTGTTTTCTGTGATGATCCTCATGAATTTTTGTAGTATTTAGCTATATCACTAGTATCAAGGCCTCTCTAGGAAAAGTCTGTTCTTCAGGGTTGTCTTCTGTTGAGTTTTAGATTCTTCCCAAACTGGTTGCCAGTCCTGAAAAGGCCTCAGTCACCTGTTAACTTGCATTGTTATTGTTATTTCAGAGGCTTCACATCACTAGTCTCCCCTGTGCATCCAATGTGCCTTAGTTTGAACTGTGTCAAGTAACGTGTTGCTCGCATTCCTTTTGATCACTGAGCCCTTCCAAGCAGTTCACCTCACCCCTGACAGTAGTGAGGGGAGGGGCCACCCTCCTCAGTTGCCATATACCTGGGTTCTTGTAATGGTGGGGAGGCAGTGGGAGTGCCTGTCCACCTCTGGTGCCCCTCAGCTGGGCTACCAAGATGGCAGGACAGAGATGGGAGTGGTTGCCCACCTGTGGCACCTTTCACCTGGGTAACTACAATGGCAGAGCAGTAATGGGAGTCTATCTATCTTTTTTTATTTTTATTTTTTGCTTTTTATAATTTAAGACTGTGCTGTAAGAGAAATGAAGTTACATTTAACCTTCTTTGATTTATTACAGTTAACTTTATGAAGCATTATGGTTCTAGGTACAATCATTTCCCTACAAATGACTCAAGTTTATCATTCATTATGGTACAGTCGGACTCCACTGTGTATAAATACTGTATTTTCTTTGTTCATTTATCTGTTGGTGAACATAAAGACTGCTTTCAAATATTAGCTATTATAAACTGCACTGCTATAACGTAGGTATGAATGTTTTACTGTAATGTATGTGGATTTTATGGGTAGTGATTTTTGTTATTAATTATAGAAGTCTTTTGGTAGTATTTCTTTGTTTTCCATGCACAGAATCAAGCTGAAAATAATAATAATTTGACATTGTCTTTTCCTATACACATCACTTTTATTTCTTTCTCTTGCCTGATTGTTCTGCCTAATGTTGTGAGTACGGTGTTGCACAGGAATAGGGATTGTGGACAACCCTGTCTTGTTCCTGATTTAAGAGGGATAACTTTCAGCTTTGCCCCATTCATTGTGATATTGCCAGTAGGTTTTTCAACAAAGACATTTATCTGATTGAAATAATGTCTTTCCATACCTGTTTTCTTCAGAGTTTTTTTTTTTCCCATGAATGGATGTTGGATTTGGTCAAAGGCTTTTTTCTGCATCTGTTGAGATGATTATGTGATTTTTGTCCTTGCCTCTGTATATGTGACATATTACACTTAATGATTTGTTTATGTTGAGTCATCCTTACATCTCTAGGATGAAGTCTTCTTGGTCATGACGTATGACCTTTTTGATGATTTGTTGCACTGTTTTCCAGTATCTTATTGAGGACTTTTGTGATGTGTTCATTAAAGAAATGGTTTTTGTTGGGTCCTTGTCTGGTTTTGGCATCATGATAATGTTAGCTTGCGGGACTGAATTTGGGAGTATATACTCTCTTCCTTTCACTTCCTTACTTTTAAAATGGTAGTACCATTAAACTTTCCTTGAAATTACTGTAGAACTCAGTGGTGAATCTATCTGGTTCTGGGCTTTTCTTATTTGGTAGGACTTTTTGTTACTGCTTTAATTTATTTGCCTGTTATTGAATTACTCAGAATTTCTATATCTTCTTGGAGCAGTTTTGGTAATTTATATATCCCTAAGAATGTATTAAAATTTTCCAAATTATCCACTTTATTAGAGTATAAACTCAAAGTAGTTACTATTTTTCTCCTCGATTTCAGCAATGTCCGTTGTGACTTCACCTTTTTATTTCTAATTGCATTGATTTGCATAGATTTATATCTTTTCTTTCCTTTTCATTAGTAAGGTAGGCTAAAGGTTTGTCTATTTTGCTTTTTCTTTCAAGTAACTAGTTCTTCATTCATTTTATATTGCTCTTTTTGGTCTCAATTGTATTGATTTCTGTTCTGATTTTTCTAATTTCCTTCCTTGTACTAGCTTTGAATTTGGATCTTTCTTGTTTTCTAGAACCTTGTGGTATATCATTAGGTTATTTATTTGGACTTGCTTTGTTTTTCCAATATAGGCTTTTACAGCAATAAATTTCCCTCCAGGATGGTTTTTACTGTGACTCATACATTCTTGTACGTTGTACTAGCATTATCATTTGATTCAAGCAACTTTCTAATTTTTTTTCCGATTTCTCTATGTGTGACCCATTGGTTTTTCAAGGGTGTATTGTTTAATTTCTGTGAGTATGCATAATTTCTGTGGTTCCTCTTGCGATTGATTTCTAGTTTTGTTACTCTATATTCTGATAATATACACAGGATAATTGTGATTCTTTTGTAATTTCTTAGGTATTGCTTATTGGTAGTATATTGCTTATTGGTATATTATATTGGCTTATTGGTATATTATATTGGCTTATTGCTTATATGGTATATTTTGGATAAAGTTTCATATGCTGCTGAGAAGAATGTGGAATCTGTTGTTGAGTGGAACATTCTGTAAATATCTATTAATTACACTTGGTTGAAGGTTTGTTTCTACTCTGATATATCTTTTTTAATATTTGGCCTAGTTGATATGTCTATTTGTGACAGTATGGTATGGCGTTCCATCAGTATAATTGCATTGATATTTTCTTATTTTTTGTATCCAGTAGTTTTTGTTTTATAGAGTTGGTTGTGCCAGTGTTCAGTGCATATAATTGTTATCTAGTCCCATTGAATTTTTCTCTTCATCAATATGTAGTAACTTTCTTTGCCTCTTCTGATAAATTTTGGCTTGCAGTCCACCATGTCAGCTAGGGTTCACTACAGGAACAGATATAAAAATAAAATCATATGGCTGGAGCTCACTGCAGTGTCCCATGAGAGTTTGTCTCAGGGTCTGCATTGAAAAACTAAAGAGTCTACTCTGGAAGGCTGAAGAGTCTGTTCTGGTATGACAAAGAATCTGTTCTAGAAGCCTGAATGTAGATGTTGAAAGGTGATGGCAAAGACCAGAGTTCTGTGCTAAACCAATCTGCTAGGTTTTTCTTAGTCAAATTGGCATGACAATTAACTATTATATCCACTTTGTCTGAAATGTTTGCTGTTCACTTACTGTTGCATTGAGTATTGTTTTCTGTCTTTTGATTTTTAATCCATAAATTTCTTTTTGGATTAAATGTATTTCCTGGGTAAGGCATACTGTTGGGTTTTGTTTGTTGAAACATTTTGCCAATACATGTCTTTTGATAGGAGAATTGAGACTATTCACATCGAGAGTTATTAATGATACTTACTGATTTATTACTGCTGTTGCTTTATTTTCCTGGTGCTGATTCCCCTTTTCCCCATATACTTAATCTCTCTCATTCTGTTAGACCCTTTGTCATTGTAAACTTCACTGTCTCTTTCCATGATAACGTTGAAAAATTTTTGGTGTGCTTCTATGGTGCACATGAATTTAATTAGGTGCCTTTTGCTATAGAAATATTATTTTTCCATCAATTTTGAAAGATATTTTTACAAGACATATCATTCTGGGTTGGAAGTTGTCTCTGTTTACAATTTGAAACACTTAATTTCAATCTCTTCATATTTTTAAGGTTTTTTTTAGAAGTCTGTAGTAATTATATTAAGTTTACAGCTCCTTAAATTCTATCCTTTTGTCGGACTTCTGGGATTGTGACTACAGTGTCATAAAAAGGTTGTTTCCTGATCATGGTTACTACAAGTTATATATGCTTCACATATCTGTATATGAAATTCTTTCCCTTTAGTTAAGAGGTTTTCTGCTATTATTTACGTAAGAAAGATTTTTATGTTCTTTGTCTTTTCTTCTGATTTTCCATTAATTAATCTTCATCTTCTTCATGTCATCTGGAAACTGTTGGATTCATTTTAATGATCCATAATTATTTTTAAGGTAACTCTGAGTATATGGTCACTAAATTCAGCCCTATCCTTTATTCCCTACATTCTGTTTTCACATTGGTCATTTCTGCTGCCTATACTTACTATAGAATTTTAAATCTCTTTGATTTCTGTTTGGTATCTTTTCCCCATGGATCTGTTTTCAGGAATTGAAAGTTTTTGAGTTATTTTGTTGCTTTGCATTTTCGTGTTTCTCTGTGTGTGTGTGTGTGTGTGTGTGCGCGCGCATGTGTATGTGTGTGTGTGTTGATGTTTGCAGGTTTGCAGATTTTGTTTCTAGTATGGAGAGCTCTCCAGTTAGTGTCTGATTTTCAGTGATATACTCTTGGTGTGGCTAACTATAGGCCTTTGTCTGAGCCAACCATCTGTATTAATTTGGGAGGGGAAGATTTAGTGTAATCGTCCTAGCATCCAGTTTTCCATAAATTGATTGCAATATTGTTAATAACACACATGCAATCCAGATATTAGCTACCAGAGGAAATTAAAAATCTTGGTAACTTTCTCATTCCTGGGACAAAATATGAAACACCCACAAGATGAAGGTAAAGAGGTTTATTTTAGCTCACAATTTGTAAAGGTTTTAATCCAGAGTCAACTGGCTCTAAAGTAGGCTACCATGACAGACTGGCTTCACAGAGGAGAACCAGTTCATAGCATGACAGGCAAAAATGAAACAAATTAACAAAGTAATGCAGCAGCAGGCCTCCCTTTTTCATTCATCTCATTCAGGGTACAAGCCTTTTGGGTGGTGCCACCCACACACAGGGTGGGCCTTCTCATTGTCCATAACCAGAGCTATGCTAAACCAACCAGTGGACCAATTTAGTTATCACACCCTTAATCCATATTCATACACCTTTAATCCACATTCACACACCCTAGAAACAGCTATGTTTGAAATGCCCCATCTATATGTGCATGAAGCTTTGGAGGGGGCATTTAGATACAAACCATAACATCAATTTGGGAATAGCAACAAAATCAGCAACGATAGTAGCATAAAAAACAAACTGGATATTGATATAACGTACGAGTCAGTAATGGACCACTGTTAACCATAAGAAAAAAGATTATAAACACCAAGATAAACCAAATATAGAAATTTGGTAAATATCTAATAAATATAACAGTAATGCCTCTACTTAAAACAGAAAATAATTCAATGTTAATGGCATAGAGTTACTATCTCAAGATTAATAAAAATGCTTAATGATTATACTACTAAAGATGGATGGACTGTTATTACGAGAATGCAAGAAGTAAAATTTGAAAAACTAAGCAATGGCAGATGAAAAGGTGAGGAGAAAAGTAAACAAAAGTTTCTGTTAAGGCATAAGAAAGAATAGAGTTAAATAATGTGGCAACAAATAACAAAGAAGAAAAAAAGCATAGTAAAGGAAAAAACAAGAAGAGAATAAATGAAAACAAAACAGGAAAGAAACACAACCTCCCCAAACAACAATGAAGAAAAGTAATTAATAAATAAAAGAAATGAATCTCAAAATTTTTTCTTTGTGTTTTTGAGTCAGTTGTTTCTTTCCTGAGTCTACAGTCTTGCAATCCAGAAGATATGGGGGAAAGATAGTGAGTCACTGTTAAGACATATTTTGTTTCTAGGCTCATGTTTTGTGTGTGACTGTTGACTTCTGCCCCACCTTTTTACTGGGTATATTTGTCCAATGGTATCAACCCTAAGGTTGTACTCTCTATAAAAAACTCCCACTGTATGTGTCTCTCTTTGCACCACAAGTCAGTTTTGTCCACCTAGGTTTAAGTGTTGTGGGTTTGTGAGGTACCTCATCCTGCTCCAAAGGACTGACTGTCCCCCACCCAGTCACTGTGGTAGTGTACCGCCAGAAATCCCAAGTTGCAGTTGTTCTGTAGTTATTCTGTGGCCCAGTCTTAAACAATTAACCCCTTCCCAAAGTGGCTTTTGATTAAATCTTCTTAAATATGGTGGGTGCTGCCCTGGATTTCTTTTCCAACTCTAGCATACTGGGTGGAAGGAATCACTTTCTGAGTAAAATTCCAAGGTGTTCCTTTTTAAAAATTTTGTTATATAATTAAGCTTATTGGCACAAATTAGATATGCATAATGATCATATCCATGATAGGAAATTTGTGCCTATACATATATATCTTATTCCTTGTTTTTCCCCCATTTCCCTCCCCTTTCTTCCCTCTCCCCCTCCTTATTTACAAAACTTTGTTTCCATTTTATCTTTTTTTCTCATTTCATCCTTTTCCTTTCTGCCTTCCCCCACAATGACCACTTTCCCTCTGAACAATTATTTCCTATTTCACAATATCTACTATACATTTTGGTTATAATTTATACATTAAATTTCTCACAGCAGAGAGACAATGCAATACTTACACATATCTGTCTGATTTGTTTCACTTAAGAGAATGGTCTTGAGGTTTATTCATTTAGCTAAAAATGTCTCAAGTGTATCCTTATTTATGGCTGAGTAGTACTCCATTACATTAAAAAAACCATCTTTTTTTATCCATTTGTCAGTCGATGGGCATTTTGGTTGTTCCCAAGATTTAGCTATTATGAATTGTTCTGCTATAAACATGGCTGCAAATATATTGCTGTGATATGATGCTTTTAATTCTTTGAGAAGATATCAAGAAGTAGAATACCTGAGTAAAATGGTACCTCTAGTCATAGCTTTTTGAGAAATCTCTACAGTGATTTCCATAGTGGTTGCACCAGTCTACACATCCACCATTGGGAACCAGAAGAGACCAAGAATAGCAAAAACAATTCTGGGCAACAAAGGCAAACAAGGGACCTCCCAACCCCTTACTTGAAGTTATACTACAGAGCTACTGTTACAAAAAAAAAAGTATGGTACTGCCAAAAAAAAAAAAAAAAAAAAAAAAAAAAAAAAAAAAAAAAAAAAAAAAAAAAAAAAAAAAAAAAAAAAAAAAAAAAAAAAAAAAAAAAAAAAAAAAAAAAAAAAAAAAAAAAAAAAAAAAAAAAAAGCAAACTAGAGGATTGATGGAACAGAGTACAAGAGGCAGAAACAACTTCAAACACACTCAGCCATCTGCTCTTTGAAAAGGGGATAAACACTTTTGCTGGAAGAAAGATAGCCATTTTAAGAAATGGTACTGGAAATATTTGCTTCCACATGCCAAATGCTAAAACTAGACCTATGTCTATCACCACGCACTAAACTAAAATCAAAATGAGTCAAAGATATAAATATTAAAACAGAAATGCTAAATCTGCTGGAAGAGAGAATAGGTACAACTCTTGAAAACATAGGTGTAGGCAGAGACTTCATGAACAAAACTTTGGCTCCACAGGAAATACTACAAAGAATCAACAACTGTGATCTCATCCTATTAAAAAGCTTTTGCACAGCAAAAGAAATCACCAACAGAGTGAAAAGACAACCCACAGAGTAAGGAAAAAATCTTAGTTGTTCTTCAGACAACGGACTAGCATCTAGACCATATAAAGAATTGAAAAAGAATCAGACATCCCAAATTTAAAGACCCAATCCAAAAATGGGCATCTAAAATGAATAGACAATTCTAGGAAGAAGTAATATGAACAGTAAATAAATACATGAAAAATCATTCAACATCACTGATCATTTGAGAGATGTAAATTAAAACAATGCTGAAATTCCATCTCACACCATAAAGAATGGCTATCATCAACCAATAACAAATGTTGGCAGAGGGCTGGGAGTTTGGCTCGGTGGCTTAAGCACCTGCCCTGGCAGGCGCGAGGTCGTGAGTTCAATCCCTGGTGCCGCAAAATCAAACAAACAAACAAACAAAAAAAGCAAATGCAGGCAGGGCTGTGGGGAAAAAGGAACCCTTCTCCACTGCTGGTGAGAATGTAGACTGGCCCAAGTTATTTTGTAGTTTATGGTAACTGTGGACTTTTCGTTGGACTAGCACTGCTGGCCTGGTCCATTATTCCTCCCTGGAGCTGGTGACGCTCTCTGAGTTCAAACTGTGCCTGCAAAGACAAGCCCAGGGAAGGTTTCCAGACAGCTTTATTCCCTTCTCTGCCTTGTGTTCTGTTTGTCCAGCTTCTGTGTAGTTTCTAGTTTTCCTGTCAACTTTCTCCAAATTCCTGGTGATCTACATTTTTACCCTCTTCACCAAAGTGTTGTTTTCCAGGTGTCTCAATTCCAGGATACAGAGGTTGTATTTTATTGTTGACTGCTGTTCCACAATTTTTTTTCTTTCTGAGCTCTTTTTGCTTTGAATTCTCACTGTAGATCAGGATAAAAACAGCCACACATACCAATACTATGTCTTGAATGTACTGCCAATCTTATAACATGGATAAAATGTACAAAATTATTTGCCATAATGAAATACACATGGCCACTAGTCCCATTTCTAATATAGTCCTGATTTCCACCCAAAACCTGATAAGTCTGGCCTTTACTCTCTACTTTCATACCAGCATTCTTGTTTTCTGTGTGCCAGTCAGAGTCACCATTCAAGGTTAGCTTATAGTATTCCAGACCTTCTCTAGCTGGCATCCTCAAACATTTGGAACACCCTCCCAAATGCCAGGTTCCAAAGGCTTCTCATCCACATAGTCAAAACATTGAGTGCATTTTTGGTACCAATTTTCTGTATTAGTCAAATTTCCTATCACTGGAACAAAATATCTGACACCAACAATTTAAAAGAGGAGAGATTTAATTTGACTCATGGTTTATAGGGATTCAATTCATTGTCAGCTGACTCTAAAGCATCAGCGGCACGGTGGAAGAGCATGGCAGAGGAAAGCTGCTCCATTCATGACAGCCAGGATCAGACAGAGAAGCTAGGCGCCAAGGACAAAAATGCACCCTTCCAGGACATGCCCTTAGTGACCCTCCACCACCAACCTGGCCCCATCTCCAAATATAAGATATTCGGGAGCATTTCAGGTCTAAATCATATTTGTCTCTTTTTTTTTAATTTTCAAATTTTTTAAAATTATGGAACCCTTTTTCAAATGAAGTATTAGAGGAGATCCTAAGATATACAACAGAACAACTTAGATACTGTTGGCACAGGAGGGGAGGAAATGAGGAATATCATTTTTACTATTTACTTTTGAGGAAGTTCCTAAGAGGGACTCTTTGAAATCCCTGGGACTATTTTTTAGGTCTTTGGAAAAAATACTTTGCTTCTTTGGTATTTAGAAAGGGAACCATGCATCAGAATATCTAGGGAAATATCAATATGCACAGAAACACTCACCTCTGTGTTTTCCTAGCTTCAAATATTGACCATGACAACAGAAATGTGGTACTTTTCACTGGAGAATGTTAGCGTTTTGTGTGTGTGTGTGTGTGTGTGTGTGTGTGTGTGTGTGTGTGTCTTAGCTCATAAAGACACACTTGGCTATTGATCCTTTCACATATCAAGGGAAATTCATAAATTATTGGGGAAATGTCAACAAAATTGAAGGAAATGACAGAAAATTTCCAGTTGCAGAGAAGGACAGCATTTGCAAATTCATGTCCCTGAGTATCAGGAAAATTCCCACAGGCAGTGGGAATTTGTGAGAGCAAATAAGCCACTGATTATATTGCTATTTATCACAGTTTCCTAATTCTGTTTAAACATTCAAACATTGTTGAATCAGGAGAATTTTTACAAGTGGGCATTTGTAGGGTTTAAATATTTTCTCTTTAGTTGGAAAGTAAAGTTCTGAGAGGAGACCTATTATTTGGGGCACTGAAAGCTGGGCCTCAGTTAGGTGATTAAGACTCATCTTCCTTTTAGAATCCTCTCTGAGTTTTTCTTTGTTGTTTTTAATTACATTTTCAATTTTACTAACTGATATTAGGTTATTCAAAACATTTATATCTTCTTGATTCAGCTTTGTTATTTCATACATTTCCAAGAATCTGTTTATTTCCTCTGTGTCTTCTAACTTATGCACATAAAGATTTTCAAAGAAGGTATTGATGGTCTTATGAATTTCTACAGAATCTGTAGTAATTTCAACCTTTTCATTTCTCATTGCGTGAATTTGAGTTTTTACTTTCCTTTTGTTGATAATGTTGGTTAAGGGTTTAGCAATTTTGTTTATACTTTCAAATAATCAACTTTTGATCCATTAATTCTTTGTATTGTTTTCTCAGTTTCAATTGCATTAATTTATACTCCAATCTTTATAATTTCCTTTCTTCTATGAGCTTTGGTCTTGAGTTGCTACTCATTTTCTTGAAGCTTGAGGGGCAGCATTAGGCTGTTTATTTGTGCTCATTCTCTTTTCCTAATGTGAACATTCATTGCTATATATTTCCCATTTAGAACCACTTTCTTTCTTTTTTTTTAATTTTATTTGAGCGAAGAAAAACAAAACAAACAAAAACTACAACAACAACAACAAAAAAAACGACATATATAGTAAAAACAACAAGCAAAAGAGACAAGCAAACAACTAGAGTAAATACACAACATTGCAGGTTTACAAAACCGGAAGACAGAAGCTTGACAATGGTTGCAATTTGCGCATTGTTATCTTTAAAATGGTTTCTTACATTAACAGATATAGACATGCAAGATTGATCCAATCATATGAGTATTAATTGTTCCTTCTCAATAATGAGTACATTGAGCAGTGTTCTTTTTAGTTATCTTACATATACATACATACAGGTCCATATCCTTTCCTCCTCCCTTCTCTCTTTTTGCCCATTCCCTTCCCAATTATCTTTGCTCTTTGAGCTGTTTTTTACCCTTCCATAGCATTCATTGTAGATTTTGGATCATATATACTTTTCCGTTTCTTACACTAGGGAGACAATATGGTATTTACACATGTGGGTTTGATTTATCTCACTTACGAGTATGGTCTCAAGTCGTGACCATTTACTTATAAAAGTCTCAATACAATCTTTCTTAATAGCTGAGTAGTACTCCATTGTATAAAAATACCACATCTTTTTTATCCATTCTTTGATTGATGGGCACTTGGGTTGTTTCCAAGATCTGGCTATTACAAATTGGGTTGCTATAAACATGGGTGCACAGATATCACTGTAGAACCACTTTCATTGCATGCCACAGTTTGCAATATGTCATACCTGTATTTTTATTATTTGTACATATTGTTTAATTTCTTCTTTAATTTCATCTGTGACCCTCTGGTTGCTCATGAGAGTGTTATTTCATTTCCATATTTATGTAGTTTTTGCAGTTTCTTTTCCCGTTAATTTTAAATTTCAGTGCACTATGGCCAGCTAATATGCATGGGATAATTTTAATTTCTTTTCCTTTACTTAAACATGTTCTATGGGCTAATATATGGTCTATTTTAGAGAATGTCCCATGTGCATCTGAGAAAAATGTGTATTCTGATGTTGTTGTGTGGAGCACTCTGTACACATCTCCTAAGTTCATTTATTTGCAGGTTTGATTTGGTTCTGTTATTTCTTTGCTGAATTATTGTGTAGTTGATCTATCTTTTTGTGACAATGGAATAGTAAGGTCTCCTGTTACAATTGTGTTATTGCATATTTGATTTTTCATGTCTATTAGTTGGGTGCTCCTGTATTTGGTGCATATATATATTTGTGATTGTTATCTCTTCCTCTTGAATTTCTCCCCCTGACAAGTATGTAGTGTCCTTCTTTATTTCTTTTCATCATTTTTAGTTTGAAATTCACATTGCCTGCAAAGACAGTAGCTATTTTTACTTTTTTCTGGGTTCCTCTCACATGGAATTTTGTTTTCCATCCTTTGACTTTCTGTCTATGAGTTTCTTTTTGAGTTAAATGTGTTTCTTGTATACAGAATATTGTTAGAGCCTTTTTCTTGATCTATTCTGCCAATCTATTTCTTTTAATTGATGAATTGAGGCCATTTGCATTGATGATTATGACTGATATATATTTGCTTTACTTTGTCATATTATTTTCTTGTTGTTGGTTCCCTGCTTTTCTCCCTTATTTAATTGCTTGCCCTGGTGGTTTCTTTCAGTTGTTTTTCTGGGAATTGTGGTATATTTGTTGGATCCTGTGTCCCCCAAATCCTCATGTAATTTGGATGGAGCAGAGTCTGGCATTTGTGACTGGTTTGTTGTCTAGCACTGGGATTGGTGATGTGAGTGCTGGACCCACCCAGGGGAGGAGCTGATATACAGGGTAAGGATGAGAGGAACATGGGTCTTCCTTCTGCTCTCTCTCTTGCTGGGTTCACACACCTTGCTGTTTGGCTAATACCATAAATGGCAGGCCTGCCACGCCATGCTGCCTTGGAGCCAACTGAGTATGGACTGGAAACCCGCAAGACCTGTAAGAAATAAACCTTTCCTTCCCTAATTTTGGGCATCAGGTATTTTGTCTCAGCAGTGAGTGAAAAGTAACCAAGACATGTGGTCATTTTTATCTCTATCTAGAATGTGTTTCAGTACTCTGTACTTTTAAATCTATGTCTTCTCTAGCTATGCTGAGCAACTACTTTATTAAGGTTGTCATTTCTTTCTTTACCTGAGAGATTATTTCTGATCTGATTTCTTGTCTAGCCTCATGGATTTGTTTCTTTATTTCACTTGCTATCTTTTCAGAAATTTCAGATGTGTGACTTTGAGTGTCCTTTATTTCCATGTCTCTTGTACTTTTTCTAGATGGGCTGGGCATTTGAGATTGCATTTTGCTTTTTTGTTTTGTCATTTTCACCTCTTGGGTTAATATTTCGACCTTTTCAGTCCCTCTAGTCTCAACTGTTGGTCATGTGTGTCTTAGGGTCTACTGTGTGACTGGCATTCACCCAGTTGCTACCCAGTTGCTGGTTGCTACAGTGTAAGGGAGGGGCCAATCACCTGACTTCCTCCTGAGAGACAGTCGCATGCCTCCTATATTCTTCCTAGGCTGACTAGCCTAGGAGTATTGATGTGAACCAAACCTTAACTCATATTGTTACTGTGGCTTCAGGCTGTTCCAGCCTGCAAGAGCAACCTTTCCACAGTGTGTGCCCCAGCCTAGACCCTACCATGTCACTGGGAGTCTCACAGGCCCAGTGACTTTGCTTTGGGTAGGGGGAGGCTTAGCCAGCACACTTGCCAGCCCACCTGGGGTTCTCTGTCTGAAAGAAGTACTCACCTGCACTCTTGCCCTGGCTGGCTTGCCAAAGTCCTTCTGGTGCAGTAGGGTTTAACCAGACTCCTGTTCACCTACCAAGGTCCTCTGCTTGGGGAAGATTCACCACATTCTCACCAGCCTGCCAAAGTCCTCTGGGTTGGGGGAGGGATCACCAAGGCTCCCACTGGCCCACTGAGGTACTGAAGGTGGTGGAAGGGGTTGCTGACAGCCCCATGGACTGCTGAGGTTGTCTGGTGTGGCAGAGGAGTGGCTAATGCTCCTGTTGGCTGCTGGGGTCTTCTGGGTGAGGGTGAGGGGTTTCCAAGGTTGCCTTCAACTGCTGAGTTCGTCCAGGTGTGGGGGAGGAGCATACGACACTCCTGTAGGTTGTTGAAATCTTCCCAGTGAGGGGGAGGGGTGGGCAAGTCTCCCCTTGGCTGCTTAGGTTGTTGAGTAAGGGGGAAGTGTTAAAGTCTAAATTTTTTAAAGACCAAAGAAGTTAAAATGTAAAATAAAATTTCTTTCCTTTAGCAATTAAAGTTCAAAGAAATTAAAGACCAAAATATACCCTGCCTAACTTCTTATTATCTTCAGTATTAATGAGAAAAATTCTCAAGACTTGGGTGAAATTGGGGTTCTTTTCACATTTTAGCCCATTTGGTCTTCCTGGAATGGTTGTGGTTCCTTGAGGTCTTCAGAGTTTGTAGTAGTTTAATGTTAAGTTTTTGATGTTTCATATAATTCAAAGAATTAATTGAACCTACAGGATAATCATATCACTGGCTCCATGTGCCAAATTAAAGATAAAACAAATGTAGTAGTCATCTCATGCATTGCTCATATTATTCTCTGCTTCTTAGAATTCACAATTTGTGAAATCCTTTCCTGTGATGATTTGGATATTTAAACTTTTCCAAATGTACATGTGTCAAAGGCTTAGTCCCCAGCCTGTGGCAATATTGGAAGGTAGTAGAAACTTAGAAGGGAGGGCCTATTTGGAAGAGATGGGTCACTGGGAGTGTGCCTTTTAAGTGCATATTTTGTCCTCTGACCCTGGTTCGCTCATTTTGCTTCCTGGCCATTATGAGGTAAGCCGCATTGGTCTACCATGTGCTCCTTGATATGATGTTTTGCCTCACCATAAGCTCAGAAATAGTGGAGCCAAGTGATTGTGGGCTGAAACCTATGAAATAGCCATAGCACATTTTCCTCCTTTAAAATTGTTTTTATTACAGTGAGAAAAAGATGAGTAACATACTCACCCTATATGTATACTAGATCTAATATCTTGCTTCTTTGAATATTCTGATTTCTTTTTTCTATATATATTAATGTTTACAAAATATTCAGTTTCACTGTGACATTTTCATTCACACATTGTGGCTATTTTGATTATATCCACCTCCATAGTTTTCTCCCATACATCTCACCTTTCCCTTTCTCTTGTCTAATAATCCCCAAGTATATTGCTTTTAATAAATAGAATATAGGATGTGTCATTTCTACATTAGTTTGCAAAAGACTGACTTCTATCTATATAGCTTTCTTTCCTTGTCTGGTTCTTCTTGGTTGCTTGTGCTAAAGAAGCCAGCTGTTACGTGTTGTGTTATAACTTGCCCCATAGAGAGACCTGTGCAACAAGGAACTTGCCAATAAGGAATAAATATCTCAGTTTAACAGTGTTTATGAAACCAAATTCTGCCACCAGTGAGCTTGGAGTGAGCTTGTGTGGCCTTGGAAGCAGAAGCTCCCCTAGCTAAACCCAGAGATGACTGAAGTCCTGACTGAGACCTTGGTTATAGCATATGAAAGGACGTGAGACACAGGGTCCTGATAAACTGTATCAGATTCCTGCTCCACAGTGACTGTGAGAAAATAGGCATTTTCATTTTGAGCCATTAAGTTTGGGGATAATTCATTATGCAGAAACATAAAACTAATACACAGGTCAATCTGTAGGCCCTAGGGAAGTTACCCCAGGTAAAAATGTGTATCTAGTACTCAAACTTGATACAAATTTGACAGAAGCTCAATACTATCTGAAGGAAAAATGACAAAGGTGAGAAATCTTGGTTTTAGTCCTGTCAAATGTACCAGTCTACTCAAATATCTGGAGTTTATGATCTGTGAATTTAAATTCAATTTGGAGAATTTTCTCACAAAGGGATTACGTTTTGGCCTTATGCATTTAAAAGTCACTTGCTTAGTTATATAAAGTAGACCCTTGACCTAATAATAATCTGTATAGGCTACCAGATTCACAATATCTAATGTAAATATTGAAGTCCAAGGTCTATAGCCATGTGTCCTGGTCCTATCCAGAGGCTCTCTTTGTTATTTCAGCCTGCTAATTCTAGTTCTTGTCTTTTTTTTTCCATATTCTTGGTTCAACACATCAGATGTTTGAACTGGAGAAGGTCCAAAGAATAACACCTTAAGATCCAAACAAACAGATATGTACAAAAAAAGAACAAGGCAGATGGGAAATAAAAATAGTCCCTTTATTCTCAATTAAACTGAAAGGAATATAATTTACATCTGTGGATAAGTGAGCCTGTTAGATTTATCCACTAACCAGAGGCAGCACAAGACCATCACATTGTCTTTGCTCTCTCTATGCTTACTTATGTTCCTGTGAAATTCTCTGCATGGAGGAGCAGAGCAGGACACACACTCTTTGTAGAAAGTCTCACTTCTACAAACAAGAAGAGATAAAGGAGAAAAGACAAATAGGACTTATTTTCTAACCAGACTCATCACTCATATATATCTCACCTCTCTAGGAAGAGATAAGCAAGAAGGTATATTAGTCACTTTCCTGTCATTGGGACAAAATACTTGACTCTCCAGTTTAAAGTTTATTTTGGTTCATAGTTTCAGGGGTTTCAGTCCATGGTTGGCTTGCACCAAGGCAAAAATGACTTAGTGGAAGAGGATGGCAGTAGAAAACTGTTCAACCCAGGGCAGCCAGGAAGCAGAGGGAGGAGAGGAGCTAGGGAGAAGAATATATCTTTCCAGATTGTACCCCTGGTGATTCCCCTCCTCCAACTGGGCCCCATTGATGAGTACATACTGTCCCCATGATCCAGTCATCTGAAAGCCCCACCTCTGAACAGATGAGACATTTGGGTAACTTTTTAGGTCTAAGCCATAACAGGAAGTTACTCATAAGAACCAACATCAGAAATGAGAGGTAAGTGTTCTCTCCTAATTCTATGTTTACTTAAATTACTATCTGCTTATCCATCTCTAAATTTCTCTGCTTTCCCTTTTATTGGGTGTTATAGTTATGTTCCTATGGCCCTGCCAAGTCTCATGTAATCATGACATGGACGTGACTGAGTCTAGCATTCATGATTGGTTTGTTGTCTGGTGCTGGGATTGGTGGTGTGAGTGTGGCACCTCCCCAGGGGTGGAGCCAACGTACAATGTAAGGGCAGGGAAGAAGGTGTATCTTCCCTCTCTTGCTGGTTCACTCCAGGCTGTTTTGTGGCCACCATGAATGGCTGCCCTGCCATGCCACGCTGCCTTGGAGCCAACTGAGTATGGACTGAAACCCCCAAGAACTGTAAGAAATAAACGTTTCATTTCCTAATTTTGGGTGTCAGGTATTTTGTCTCAACAATGAGAAAAAAGTAACCAAGACATCAGGTAAGGCTGATGAATATACTACCAAGGTGATATTGCCTGGTTATGATTCAGGGTTCTGTAGCAGCTAATGTGAAATAAGGACTCATGGAGTACTTAGATATAGGGAAAACCCAGAGGACTGACTCCTGGAAAGTTGTTCTGTTGGTTCCTACTTTACCTCTTATCTCACCCTCAACTCCAGAAACACAGGGCCTCCTTCAGACCTAGATTTTATACCCAAATGTTCTGGTTCTATCAAAATACTCATGCAGGTCTCTTTTCTTTTTAAACCATATATGTGTATCTTTCTTTTGTCTTTTTTAGGCGTGATACTTTTTAACCAATACTTTCTGTGTCTTACTCTATAAGAATTAACTTTAATATGTACTATGTGGAAAGCTGGTAAGAAATTAGAAACATGGACAGCCATCTTGTGGTGAGGGTGATACTGGTTTGTACTTAATTTTTGAATTGGTTTAATACCAGACCTAGTACCTTTGACTTTTAAAGGAGACAGGATCCATATATAATTTCAGTTCGTAAGATAAAATAATTTCTTGATTGGAAGGCTTGTACTGTTTCATAGCCAAGATGATTCAGATTTAGGTTCTTTGGCAGTTACTAAGAAGGACAAACACTCTGGGAAAATATAATAAATTAAGGAATAATGTGGTATTTTGCACTGTCAATTTCATTTAGATGAACATATCATACAGCCTTTTTGTCTTATACAAAAAAGCTTTATCAGTGTCTGACTGAAATGTAAAAATACATAGCAGCCAGATACCCTAGTCTTCTTTGGAGAAAACTGGCTTACATCTAAAAGATTTTATCAATTCTTATGGGTCATTAGGGTGTTCAGAAATAGCCGTGACAACTTCAGTACTCTCTGGAAGAAAAGGTTTAGACTGGTTTTGTTCTGCATTCAGCACAGCACTTACTCTTGGCCCTGTGGTGACAACATTATGATCTTTTTTACACAGCTTACCTGGCATCTAGAGACACTTTATTTGTGTGTTTATGTTAAGGGTGTATGGCTATAATTCAGGAAAGCAGGGAACTGAGGAGGTTTGAATCACAAAGGCTTGTTTGCTTCTGTTCTTTTATTTTTTCAAATATTATGTTCAACTCACTTGGCTGAAAAGTCAATTTCTGGAATACCTGGCAAAACCTGTCCCTCTTTTTCTTTTACATTTGGAGCCAGTCATAACCAGTCAGGCCTGGCTCTACATAGATATGATGAAGATCTGCCTACAGAAGATGGAGAAGCCAAAATATGCTAGCCGCTGAATCTCTTTCTTTGAAGTGCATGTCTTTTATTTCTATTCTTTGTGGTATTTCAAGCACTTTGTCAAATATATGTGTCATTTAATAGGGGATGGGTAATGCATTAAACTATCATCAGTGGGATAGAAGGTGCTTCATCATATCAAGCAAATAGATAGGGCCTTGAGGAGAGATGGGATAAATGTTTTCATGGGAGGTGGCAGGGAATTTGTCTGGAAACTGTAATTATAATGATTGCTATCACTCCAATCACTACTGTCTTCATTATACATCAGCATTTATTAAATATTTATTATGTGCTTCTTGCTTTTCAAACATACTTGATTTCCTATGTTAGCTCTATGAAGTCAATCCTGTCATTAATCTTACCTTTATAACTAAGGAAACTGAGGCTCAGAAAAAGCCAAAATAATCTGCAGTGTTCCTCAGATAAAAATGTGTAAATTCGGTGTTCTAACCCAAGTCAAACAGGCAGTAAATGCTTTCTCCATATGCCATTAATTGAGTTATATGTTTTCAAAGGTATATATTATCATATGGAATTCTCACAGGTCTATTAGGATTTTTTTTAGTATTTCCTGTTGATCCTGCACTATGCTATGTGTTTTTGTACATTATCTTACTTAATATTCAAATTTTATGAAGTTAGTGCTATTACTGTTTCTATTTTATAGACAAGGAAAACAAGACCTAGTGGAATGAAATGGTTTGCTTAAGATCACACACATAGAACTCAGTAGTACTGAAATTTGAAATCTGGCTTTAAAGGAAGATGTTTAGTCTTACTCACACTAGGATATGGTGCTGTGTTTAGGAAAATGAAGATAGAAATGTCTGGCTCAGGTGAAATATTTTTCATTCTATCGTTTATTCATCTCCTATCTACAAGTCATTTATATCAAAACTCTTCAAGTCTTTCACACCCATATCTAGTCTATCAGTAAATCTTTCAAAATGTAGCATATTCTTATGCTAACCTCTCTTCCCCATGTCCACTGCTACCACCTTGGTCAACACCCCCATCATCTTTCATTTGAATGGCTACAGCTACCTTTTTTTGCACTGGCCTTCAGTGGCAGATGTTGCTGGTTGTCCATCAAAACCCACTTGATTCTTTTTATATAGCCAAAGAAATATACCTGAAAGTACAGCTGTCTGAATAGACCACATGCCATAGCCTTCCTTGCAGTCGATGTGGTCAGATGGCTAAGTTCTCATTAGTAAAATGTAAGCATGTGACATTTTTGAGTCAAGGACTCGTGATGTTTGGCCTTGCTTCCTCTATACCCTTCTTTTTCTGTGTGCTGGAACATGTGTATCTTGACAACCTGGTTTTGACTTTACAGACTTTGACAAGGCTAAGTGATGGCTGAACAAGATGGAAAGAAGCTGATTCCATGAATCATCATGAGCAATGGACCTTCTCTGTGGATTTGAATAATTCAGATCAGAGCTGATAAGCAAAAGAAAAACAAACTTCTTTGTTTTGTAAACTACCTTAAGGTTGACTCTTTGTTACAGCAGCCTATCATTGCCCTACAATCTGCTTTTCACAGCCAGTGTAAACCATTTAAAGACACAGCTCATACCATATTTTGTTCTCTGCTTAAAATATTCTAGTGGCTTCCTATTTCCCACTGTCAAAACCAGTTTTTAGAAGACTTGTACATATTCCTATTCAAAATGCTTGAGAACAGAAGAGTTTCAGATTTCAGTTTTATGAGTTTTGGAATATTTACATAATCTTTATTGACTGAGCAAATCTAATAGAATTTTGAAATATTGCAGATTTGGGATTTAAAAAAATATTTTTTATTAGTTCAAGTTTACAGTACATAATGTTTACATTCCTTGTGTGGAGCTGGTACATGCACATAACATACCTAAATCCCTTTTTCATCCCTTTTTCATCTGCCCCTTCCCTCTCCATCTAACTCTTTTTGTTTTTTTGGTTGCTGTTTGGTTTTTTTTTTTTTTTTTTTTTTTTTTTTTTTTTTTTTTTTTTTTTTTTTTTTTTTTT
>RJWM01015338.1:0-48083 GCA_004363535.1 Dasyprocta punctata
GTCTAGCCCTGAAAAGGCTGAGCATGATGATACCACTGAGAGTTTGAGAATCAAATTGATGGCCACACATGTGGTTTCTTCCATGGAAACTTTGCAGTGCATGACTTTGCCTCCTGGAAAATATTCACAAACATTCTAAATGTTAGACTAATTGAGATCACTGCTAATTGGTAGTGAGTGAACATTATGATAAACTGGCTCCTCCTGAGTCTCATCAATAAATTAAAGTGAACAAAGTTCCAAATATGTAGCATCTTCCAATCACATGCTCTCTTGAGTAAGCAACTGTCACAAGAATGCTTTTCTTCATTGTCTCCCAGTTGCAAGGAAGATTAACTCCTGGGAACCCTGAAGCTGTGATGTTCGCAAATGTCCACCTTCACACTGACATCTGGGCAGTGGACAGTGATAAAGCAAAGCATAACCATCTGAGAGGCAATTGCATGATTCTAAAAGATCTTCACTTCTGGTCCACTTATCATCTGTACAGAGAATGTGCAAACATTGTTGAGTACTGCTAATTCTGCCCCATGGATAAAGGACAAGTTGAATTGTAGTCATGAGTGGAATAGTATGGAAATACAGGAAAGTGAGTAGTGAACTCAAGATTTTGCATATCCACTTTTCAGGACAAATTTTGTCATTATATTTTGTCATTATATTATATTTTATGGGAACATAGCAAAAAGGTTACTCTTACAACTGCCCTAATTTTGGCCTCTTTCTCACTAATGCTTTTTTCAAGCAAACAGAGGTATAGTCTGCCACTAGTTAGCATTTAACAAAAACACACATTTCTGTAAGTACAAATTCAAAGTACAAAATAGGCTGTGATTTCCATCTAGATGATAAATGTTCTTTGTCAGATAAAAACATTTATTGAGTAATCGTGTCCTACATTGTCTCTCTGATTGTGCAACCTATTGGGATTTGTTTGGACTCTATTAGTAGCAGTGGCATGAAAAATGGCTAAAACAGAGTCTGGAAGGTTTGGAATCATCTATTCCAATAAAGGATGAAAATACACTTCCAACCTATGTCAAATTACTGGAATATCCATCTGGAAATTGATGACTGCCTCCAATACCAGCATAGAGTTGCACATGCTACTGTGTCAGCTGCCATCAACTCATTCAAAAGTGGTGCCACATAATTAAAAGAAAGGAAGGCAGGAAGATAAAATGAAAATCTGCTTTACCATTCTGGGAAATCTTAATTATTTCATATACAAATCATTTCTACCAAGTCTGACTCTCTCAGTAGTTTTAAATGCAGATGTGGTACAATTACCAATAACCAAGTGTCTGCATTTTGCCTAAAGCTAATGGTTTTCTTCTAGTCAAAGATTTAATAAAGGCCAATAAGGTCATAAACAAACCAGCACTAACAATGAAGCACTAAGTTTATTTCTAAAGATAATAGAATATAACAGAAATCTATAGTGGATTAGCTATGTCTAAAGCATGACTATTTTTCATGTAAGATATTGACTTGGAGAACTGCAGAGTTCAGATTAAATGGTTGTCTGTTTTATTACATCTCTCCCGTCAACAAGTTGACTATCAGGTAAGAGATGAAAGCATGTATATCTGCCATGAGACAGAGGCTATAGGCCTCCTCTACCTGTGATATTAACCACATGGAACTTCGGCAATAGTGAAGACATCATTTACTGTTAATTTGAACTCGTAGTCAAAACTCTAATTCACACTTAATCAACCCTCAACACTGGCTTCATTGAAGGGAAGAGAATCATTTGTGTTCATCCGTTACATGGACCAGAGGTAGAACTACCTTATGCTCTCTGGGGCTTCTTTTGCTTGACCAAATCCCAAGAATTGAAAGGAATTAAACTGTCATAGTTTAGATATAAATTGTCCATTAAAGATGCCATGTGCTCAGATATGGGGCTTTTGGAAGGTGGTTGGATCATGCTGGGTGGTATACACATCAGTCGATTAACCCATCCAAGGGTTCAAAGTCAAACATGCTGTTAGGAGGTGAGGTCTGGTTGGAAAAGATAGGTAGGTCACTAGGAGTGTGGAGAACCACTCAGGCTGCTTTGAAGCTCAGAAGAATTTAAGGACACCTGAGGATGTGACCCTGCTTGTCTAATGCAGGCACACAGTGAGATACAGTTATGTAGCCATGACTTAGCACAGGTAAACACGCATGCATGCGCTGGTTACTGCACTATGTAAGAATGTAAACATGAGATAACAACCGTATGAGTATTATACAATAAAGATGCAGGCAGGCTTCTTGCGCTCTCGTGCTCTTCAGTTCAACTCTGTTCTGTGCTGCCTGCTGTTGTGGCTGATGTTCTGCATGCATGCATTCTTTAACCTTGGGACCTTACCTGTGAAGAGTCCCTTGGGCCCCCCCCTCCGCCCACAAGTGGGATGACAAGGAGCATGACCCAAAAGAATACATTCTTGTTCCCATTTTCTCTTCCTCTTCCCTTGCCTGTCCTTCTCCCTCACTCCCCCTCCACTCTTTCGGGATGATACGGGTTGAACAGCTTTCCTCTGCCATCCACTTCCACCATGCCATTTTTTGTCCTAGAGCAAGCTGAATATATGTGAACTGAGCCCTCTAAAACCATGAGCCAAAATAAACCTCACCTTCTTTAAGACACAGGTGTCATGTATTTTGACCCAGTCCTAGGAAAGTGACTAAAATGGGTTAGGTGTAGAAAGGCTGGAGTCTAAACTGAGTGATGCACGTATACTATTGAAAGCAAAATCTGTCTTTAGAGTTCATATGTCCACCTCAATTCTGACTCCCTTGGATTCAATTCCTTCCCATGAAGTTATGTCTGTTTCCAATCAAATGATTGACCTGAAGCTTCTTTATTACTCTGGAAATCTCTACCTACTTTCCTATCATGTCTAAATCCCTCAGATATACCTAATGTAGGTACTTATACTGAGATCACAGACAAACGGTAAGAACCGTTTCCTGCACTTGAATTATGCAGAGGAGAATAATTGGGAGAGGCAATAATGTTAAAAACTTTAGACAGATTAAATTTAGCAGAGTTCATTTAAGCAAAGAATGATCCATAAATCAGTCAGCAGTCAGAATCAGGAGAGGTTCAGGGAGCTGCCCCCAGCAACCTGGGCAGGCAATATTCACAGACAGAAAAATGTCAGGAGGTACACAAACAGCTCGATTGGTCACAGATGAACATTTGCTTCACATGGTTATGTTCTGATCCGTTGGCAGCCTATGACTGGCTGAAATTTCACTGTTGTGATTGGTTGAGATGCAGTTTCTCATCACAAGAAAATACTCTGAAGTGATGTTGCAGTTTGCTATGTGAAGAGACAACCTCAAGCGAAATTTAGTTCAACACTGTCTATTTGTTTCTTTTTCAAAGGACTTGACAAATTAGTGTCTCTGTTAGTTATCTTGCCTTAATAGTCTGGGTCTGCTGAAGGTATGTTACAGCTGCTCCTATTTCCCCAGTTAGAAGAATCCCTTTCTTCTTCTTCTATTTTCTCAGTTCTGTATCAAATACAGTGAATCCTCTAATAGTGCCCCAGAAGACTGACTAGTTAAGTTTTTCAAATCTACTAACAGTGGCTCTATTTTAGGGTACAAGAAAAATATACAGTCACCCTTGTGTCAGAAGACTTAGGAGAGGGAAAACAACAAAAGAAAAAATATCTAATGATTGTTTTCTGATTTAACTTTTGTGGCATCACTGAATTATTTCAATTTAAGGTAATATTTTAATATAAAAAGTCTAAAATACTAGAATATTTGACATTTGGAATTACGCTGATTGGCTGACATACTCTATCCACATACCAAACAAGACAGGCATTAGTGTTAGACTAATTTTTACACAAAATATAAGAAACAAATGAAAGGGAGAGTATCAACAAATTCCTTTATAAAATTTAAAAGACAAATGCATAGAATAGCAGTAGGTGTATTAACTCCATGCAGAATTTAAAATGACTTTTGTGGTTTATAATCCTTTTAAGATTCAATCTGGAAAATTGCTTTGGAACAATGAAAACCTGAAATCAAATCATAAAGCAGACTAACGAATAAAGACTCTAATACAAACGGACATACTTTATCCTGCCGATTCAGAGTGAGAGCAATTTCCATGCCTTTTATAAGCACAAAGAAGGGTCTACATTAATTTGTCTTATAACAGTCATTATTTCCTTTGAAAATTTTAAAGTTATTTTTAAAACTGATAATATTTTTCTCCTTCACTATTACTTACTGATTCAATATTTTTGTATGTCTCACAAAAAGACTCAAAATCACATAGGCATTGACAGGCATAAAGCTATGGGTGATACAAAACAGCTCTTGCCAGGTCTGGATCATATGTGAGGGTATAAGGGCAGAGATTTTACTTTGAAATGTTCATCTTTGGGTTTGAAAATCAGTGTCTGCCAGGCAGAGAGTAGATAGAACAAGATCAAAACACCGCAACTTCTTGGTGGGCTTTATTCCTTCACTATTTTTGTGTAACTTATCAGAGCACATTGAAATTCTCTGCTGTGCTCTCCATGTGGCTGGGTTTTAATGTATGGCAGTATGTCCCAAGGGCAAAGCAAATTATGCTACCTGAACCCTTTATCTGTAAGCAGCAATACAACAGGGCGATGTAAAATAGAAGACAGATTTATTTAGACCTAAACAATGTAAAAAATATTATTCGATACCAGAAACATAAAATCCAATATCCCAATAAATCTAGCTGGCAAGCCTTACCTTATTGCTAAATGATTGCACAAAAGAACAAACTTTCTTTAATGTTTCCAGGTTGACAAATGCAATCTGTTCTGTCTACAGCTTCCTAACTTTGTCAGTAGCTATAAAGTCCTTCTCTCTTGGGTGCCAATGTTTCTAAGTAGGTTTATAGGATTTCACAGTTCATCCTACCGCAGTTTACTGAGGCCTGCCCTTGCTTTTTGTTCCCTGATGTTTAATGAAATGGGGTTCTACTGGAGTGTAGTACAATAGAGTTGCTCATCTGTTGTCTTAAAATTACTGATCAGTTATAAAGATGATTTGATCTGGTGTATCTCAGATGTTAATGTGCCAAAAAATCACCTGAGGATCTTCTAAAAAAGCAGACTCACAATCACTCTGGGCCAGCTCTGGGATTCTTTGCTTTGAAAAAAAATCAACAGATCACTAATACTGTGTTTCTGTGGACCACACTCTCTTGCAAGAATCTATATGACTTCTTTCTGAAGGAAAATATGACCCAAATGGTTGGATTTAAATTTAAATTCCCACAGATACTTAGGACCATTATGCTGGAACGTTTATTAAACTCTTTCTATGTGCTAGGCCTGGGTCAGGCAACAGGAGCAGGCAAATGAAGGAACTGCAGTCCCATTCTCATGCAGCTTCAAGTGTAGCAAGGAACCAGAGAACGTACATACAACTGATGGCCAAAGCCAGAATTCATGCTTCCCCCAATTCTCATCCATGGTTCTGCAAAGCCATTAGCTTATATCATCTTCATAGCTATCTCCTGTCCTACCTACCTTCTTGAACTGTTCCAAATCTCTTATATCCAGCATCTTCTCCAAACTATATGGAGGCGCCATTACCAAGGCTCATTAAAGAATAGCTAATTGTTCCCTGTTGAGGAGTAGGAATATTATCTTGTGAGTAATGTGAAAGGGGATCATTGTGGAGTTTTAGCAGGAAAAAGTCATTTGAAGAACTAGAGTTTGATCCATTGTTGACTATTATAGCAGCAGCATCTAGGACAGGGTCTGGCAGTAAGAATTCTTATGTAGAATGAAGGTTTGTCATTTGGATAGGCTGACTCCTCAAAGTGAGGGGAATGGATAAGATGAGAGTAATTCTACATCAGAGGTAGGGAGGATGAGTAGTCTATCTATTCTACACCTTTATAGAAAGACTTGAAGCTGCTATTTTTATTTAATCCCATGAAATCCTTTAAACAATTAGAGAGAGCAATAGCTACAAACTAGTACCATCTGTATTTGAATCCAAGGCTCCCTAAACCTAACTGTGTGTTTTTAGTGCATTGCTATTTCAAAAGCACATTACATGTGTAATATCCATCACAATGCAAAGCAAAATAAATGAACACAGGATACAAATATGATATAGTAACAAAATGACAAAATGATTAAAAATTTAAGCTTAGGTGTTGTCTTAGTTACTTTTCACTTGTTGCTAAGAAAAAACACCTGACACCCAAAATTAGGGAAGGAAAGGTTTATTTAGCTTACAGTTTTTGGAGGTTTCAGTCCATAGTCAGCTGGCTCCAAGACAGGGTGGCATGGCATTGGGGCAACACCTCAAGGCAGCAGCCGAACAAAAGCAGCCAGAGTAAAAGGGGGCAAGAGCAAGCCTCTTCTCCTCCCTTATATTGTACACAGGACACCCCCCTAGGGTGGGTGTAGCATTCACAAATCTCCTTACCCTGCTTTGCACAGGATGAGGATGTTTACAAAGTAAGACCCCTGGCTCCCTGCTGAGTCTCTCAGCTAGACTTCTGACCTTCTCAAATTGACACAATGACCAGGTAACTGCTTTTGCTCTACACCCCAGGATGCAGAGCTGCTGAGTTACTTAATTAAGCTCCTAGACTTCTCAAGTTGACACAATGTATAAACCATAACAGGTGTCAAATAGATGTGGGTTCAAATTCTACTTTTGCCTTATAATAATGAACTTGAGAAAGTCAATTAACGTCTCTGTCCAGGTTCCTCTTCTGTATATGATAAGAACAATACTACTTTGAAGAATTGGGAGAGAAAAAGTTATGCATGAAAATATTTTAGCATGGTAGTTAACACATACCAGTGTTTAATATTTAGAAATATTATTTATTGTTACTGTTGCTAATAAATGTGCATAAGTTTTATGTGGATATGTATAAACTGAATTACGAAGGAAATTTTCCCTTTTTGGAAGTTGTGACAAGCTGCATATTTTTCAGAATAAATTGCAGGACAATTTATTTCTTAGGACTTAATTGTGGTCTTGCTAGAGGACTATACCCTAAAAAGCTTTCTGGACCCACAATCCTTTGTTTTTTCAGCTAAATAAAGACAGCAATCAGAATACTGACCTACTTTATGAATTTTGTGAAGAATGCCAACTTAGATGTCAAAGATAGTTTGAAAAATGCAAAGTAGCATATGCATTCTAACTAATAATTATCTTTTCCTCTGAGGTCCAATCCAAAATTGCTATGGTAAGCCACTGATTGAACAGTCTTTCTCTATTAGCCACTTGTCAATTGGTACAGTGGAAATACCCCAAATAGTGCAGGAATGCATTTTGGGGAGTTTCCATGGCAACCTATAGATTGCTTTAGAATGCTTTAAGTCTGCACGACTCAGTTCTGTTACAAGCAAGATAATCAATCACAATATTAGACAAACTTAAAGTATGATTCAAACCAATTTCCATTTTTATTGAATGCATCACACTTTATATAATAATTACTCCTTATAGTATGTCTTTCACTTTATGTGAAAACAAGAATAACCTGCTCCATCTGGCAACTACAATTCTACCATTTATATCTAACCACATCTCATAGGTAAATATTTATCTCTTAAGTATCTCTTTTTCTTGAAACTATTCTCCTGAAGATACCTGACAGATTTAAATTTTGGAATACTGTTAAATTTCTATATACTATTACACAAGAGTAGAAGGAAAAATTGGCTCACTACTACAATTTTTGCAGGAAATACTCAGTGATCATTTGATGAGAGTTGTAAATTTTCTTTGAACTCAACTTTCAGTTAACCTGCTTGATGGTTTCTATTCAGAAAATCTAGTTGTATATAGATAAAACCTAGAAAATAAAATATTTAACATATTAACAATATATTTTCCTATCTGAAAAGAAAGCCCAATTAGTTGTTCTGATTAATCATATGATGAAAACACAGAGCATACAGACAGTAGAATGAGTGCTGACAGCCTCCAGCTCCATAAATAAAAAGGAACAATTAATTTAAAACCACTATTTAATTTTTAGAAAAATTATCCCATCATTCAGCAAATTATGCCTTCAGAACGTAATTCAGTTACATATGTGAGCCCACCAGTTGCATGTGTGAACTCACCGGGGACAAACATTAGACAAACATTTTTGGGCAGCTTTAGGTATCATTATGGTCTGTGTCTGAATGTCCCCCCAAAAGCCTCATGGGATCATGGGGGCAGGCTTCTAGAGTCTGAAATTGATTCATGGTCCAATGCTGGAATTACAGGTGTGAGTGCTATACCCAAGTGAGTATGTCATACAGACAATATAAGGGCATAAAGAGTCTTCTGTCATGCTCCTCCCTCTTTGCTCTTCTTGCTTTTGCTGTTTTCTGCCACCATGAACTGTTGCCACTCTGCCTTGGAGCCAGCTGACTATGGACTGAAACTTCCACAAACTGTAAACTAAATAAACCTTTCCTTCCTTATCTTTGGGTGTCTGGTATTTTGTCTCAGCAATGAGACAAAAGTAACTAACACAGGTATATTTACCTACAGTATGTGTATTAACTTCAGACTCCTTCCCTCTTCCTCCCCTGGAATCCTATTAATGATAGTTGAAGGATTTTGTTCTACTCCTTTTATTCTTAATAAAAAATCTACTATCTTTGATTTTTATGGAATTTTCTTAGTATTTATATATCAAAATGAAAATTTTGAATGCCAGGGGATATAAAGCAGGAAAGGAGGCAGCATTTTTGCATCACTGAGTCCTTTATATGTAGTTCTAATTGACTTCCATGGAAAAGGAATGAATGGTGTAACTGAGAAAATTGAAGGTAAAGCTTTAGAAATTAAAGGACATGAAATAGGTAGTTTCTTGACAGTGCAACTGTCTAGATAAATTAGCAACAATGGATTCAAATGCTAAAACAGGAAACCTAGATGGCCCAGCCTGGGTCATGAGACCCTTTTACCAAAGACTACGAGGTACCTTGATTGACCTTGCCTGAAATAGCATGTAATGAGTATGACAAAGATTAGGCACTAGTAACACAAGAGGATATGAAAGAATAAAAAACCACAATAGGCCTAGAGGACTCTACCACTATTTCAGGGTCTTCAAGCAATACAGAGAGTGTTGCAGAGGCTTTGTGAAGGTAGCAGATAACAACTAGAAGAGGATCTAAGAAAGCAGATGCAAACAGGGCCAGAAGGTTGGCCTCCAAATGCTGTGTGATATATACAATGTGATGATATCCACAAACCCCAAAATCTTCAGGACATGCCCTAAATCACTGCATTACTGGATTGAATTTGGATTTCATGTAGAAGTCTGTCTTAGTTACTTTTCACTCATTGCTGAGACAGAATATCTGACACCCAAAATTAGGGAAGGAAAGGTTTATTTCTTACAATTCTTGAGGGTTTCAGTCCATACTCACTTGACTCTAAGGGAGCATGGTGTGGTGGGGAAGCCATTCATGGCAGCCACAAAACAGCCTGGCATGAACCACGAAGACACACCTTCCCCTCACTCTTACACTGTATGTTGGCTCCGCCCCTGGGCAGGTGCCACATTCACACCATCAATCCCAGTGCCAGACAACAAACCAATCACAAACACTAGACTCAGCTGCATCCATGTCATGATTACATGACGCTCGGCAAGCCACAGGATCATAACCATAACAAAGTAAAAAAGAGAGATATGGGAGGGTTGGGTACAGACAGAAGAGTGTAAAACTCCTGTGAAAACTCAGAAAGGAAACTCAAAGAATCCCCAGAGAAATACAGTTGGGACTATGTAAGTAAAATAATAGGTAGTATAAGAAGGGTTAAAAAAATCCCTTCCAGTGACTATGAGAAAGAATTTTTATTTGAGAAGTGGTTTGATGATTCTTCCTTCTTATCTTTTTCCTTGCTTCCAAGTTGGAGGAGGTCCACAGCCATTGAAGCAGTTCAAAATCCAGGCTATATTACCCAGGGACTCAGAGCCTGAAAACAACATTCTCCTAGGAGCAATCATACTTAAATGAACATAAAGAATAGTGTTGAAAGAAAAATGTGTGTAGTATTGCACTTGAGTAAAAAAGAGTCTTGCATTTATAACTGGTTTTGAAAGAACGCTATGTGGCACAAATCTGATCTTTGTGAGGACAAGTTGATGGGGACCCTTTTGCCACTTGTTCAGCCATCACTCTGACCAGCATGTCCCTCCACCCCCAATTCCTGGATGTGGTAATTAATGCTATGTCATTCTGTCCTAATCAGAATTTAGTTTCACCAATTTATTCATATAGAATATATTAATTGACCCTTATGGAGCTGTTGGGACACTAAACAAAGTATCTACTCCAAGGATGTAAAAATGGTTAAGCTTGGGTCAGGTATATAGCTCAGTGGCACAGCACCTGCCTGACAAGCACAAGGTCATGAGTTTGATCCCCCGTACCTTGTAGCTGAATGTGCTGTCAGGAGGTGGAGCCCAGGTGGAGGCACTGGTCTCTGGGGCATACACTCAGAGGGTGTCTCTCTCCCTGGTGCTCCTCCCTGGTGCTCTGCTTCCCAGATGCCATGAAATGAGCAGCTGTGCTCCACTGTCCCATTCCAACCATGATGTCCTGCCTCACCTCAGACCCTCTGCAATGGGATTAGCTGATAATAGACTGAAACCTCTGAAACTGTGGGCCAAATAAACTATTCTTACCTTTCAATTGTATGTATCAGGGCTGGGCATGGTGGTGCATGCCTGTAATCCAAGCACTCAAAATGCTGAGGCAGGATGATTACCACAAGTTTGACTCCAGCCTGGGCTGTATAATAAGTCCAAGACCAGCCTGAACTGCATAGTGAGACCCTATCTCCAAAAATTAATTAATTAATTAATTGTGTATGTTAACTGTTTTGTTCTAGCCATGAAAAAGCTGAGTAATATAATGAGGATTATCTGCTAATTACAAGTTCGTGAAAATACTGGTATGGGTGACTAAAGCTTTCCACTTCTGAAAATTCTAAACAGGTATCTTTTCACTTTGACCAGTATTACAGTTTGTGTTTAGATGTCCCCCCAAAGCTTCATGCAATCGTAAATGTTGCTTTTCAGAGTGGCTGGATCTAGATTGTGTGACACTAGGATTGATTCATTGTATAATGCTAGGATTAAGGGTGCTAGGATTAAGGATTTGAGTGCTACCTGCTCTAAGGGCAGGTAACCTGGGTTCAATATAAGAGACAAAAGGAGGCTTGTCACTTGTCTCTTACTTGCTTTACTACCTTATGCCTGCCATGAACTGTTTCTTCTCTCCAATGTCTGTCTGCCACACCACGCTGCCATGGAGCCAGCCAATTATGGAATGAAATCACTACAAATTGTGGGCTAAATAAACCTTTTCTCCTATAACATGGGTGTTGGGTATTTTGTCTCAGCAACAAGAAAAGTGAGACAGAAGGTTTCAGATACTAAGACTGAAACTTTTGGGCTTCAAAAAACTCATCTCTATTTCCTTTATATTATACACTCCATATCCTGCTAAGCACATTAAGGTGCATCACTTTAAATTAATAAATCTTGAATAAAAAGTCTACTTGTGATTCCTGAAATATGTATGTGATGTTACAAAAATAAAACTTTTAGTATGGGCGTGTTTACTTGGACAGACCAAATGATTCAAAGTCCTTTTTAATTTCACCATTCTATGAAACCTGAGCTCCAGCATTCAGCTTCCATTTGTTCAAAGTTGTATTAGTTTTGACATTTCAAAAACAATGGTTAAATGTTTATGTGGAATGAAGAGAAAAACATTCTGATTGGCTATTAGGATAATGACAATGGCCATTTGCGGACCAGGTTAGAGAGAACAATGGCTGCAGCAGCAAACAAGCCCAGTCTGGGAACCGATGCAATGCTCAGGCCACTGCCAGAGTGGGAACAGCCAGACCCCAGCCCCTTCCAGTGTGCAGGTTGGCAAACAAGAAGTACCAATTCCCCCCACCCCCCAACGTAAGTGACCAGCTTATCTGGAGAAACACAGACTGTGATGATAGTTATGGAGGTGAAATGCAATTGGATGCCTGTGGTGCTTTGGTATTTCACTAACATTGCAGGTCTAGGACCAGTGGTCTGATCATAGGTTCAGAGGATATTGCTAAGCAACGTGTCATCTAGGCAGGGTCTCCTTCGGAGGGTTTGTAGCCATTGTTGATTCCCTATGGTCTTGTTTTGAGGTCCTATATCATTTCCATTGTTTTGTTGGGATGGGTCTTGTTCTCTTTTGTTTTGTTTGATTATGTTAAATCCCATGGCAGGAGAAGCTGTTTCAAGGATAGCAAGATATATTATGGTAGCAATTTTGGATTTACTATAGGTTTGTTTTGAAATTCTATCATATTCATTGTGTTGTTTTTGTTGTTTCTATTCTATTCTGTTCTGTTTAATTTATACTATGTCTGAAGTTACCTGTAGGTATTTTGAAGATATCAAGAGGTATTATGGTAACTACTGTTGATTTCATAATGTTTTGAAGTCCTGTATCTCTTACACTGGTTTGTTTTGATTGGTTTTATTCTGTTATATACTCTTTAAAATAAAAAAAATAGAATAATCACAAGATCTTTGAAACTTGAGCACTGTTTTTAGCAGTCTAATGCTCTAGTTCTCTTCCAGTCACGAATCCCTCAACAATGTTCACCTCCAGATGTTTTTCTAAACCATTGAACGGTGCTTGATTATAACAAATTGTTCTCTCTGTTTTAAAATAAAAATATCCTTGGAAGCAGGCAAACTACAGTGTATCTTCATATGAAATCTGCACATATATGTAAAAGTTGTTTCATTCCCCCCAAACCCTGAAACTTTCTGGACACTATGTGTCCTTGTTATAAAATTTAAACCATTTCCATGTTGGAATAGAGGCCTAGTCAGGAAAATAGTCATATTCCTTGGTGAGATTTTTTAAATTTTTCTTCTATTCTTTGAATGACAGGTAATGTTTATACCTATTTATTTTCTGCTGAGTTTCCAAAAGCCCTAGTGAATTGTTCATAAAGACAATCAGGTTTGGAAAAGGAAGTGTTCCTCCCTTCTCATTCCAAATCTATTTAGCTTAGGAGTTACCTCCAGTTATGATGCATAATTTTGCTAAGTAGTTTGGGATTCCTCCAACACATACATTTTACATATTTTTCAAAATTTATTGAGGAGAAAGGTCATAAGGGACCTTGGGAAGAAGAAAGACATAGGGCAGGTCCAGACCTTCCTCAATTTCCCCAGGCAGTTCAACTCCAGCTCAAATATGCACATTCCACTCAGCAAAAGGAAACCTACTTTGCTGTAGAGTCAGTTGCTCACTCTCTGTTGTTAGTTAGGCATACTCATTTCTATACCCCTGGTACTTAAAAAAAGGAAAAGAAAGAAAAAATGTAGAACACAGTTGGATACAAGGAAAGGACAATGTTATCTTTTTTCTCTTCTATTCCTTAAATCTTTTCAGGGGCTAGTTTTTTCCTGCTAATGCATGAAATCTTGATTTTCTGTTCACTTGTATACAGTTTTAAACCCCTGCCCCTGTTAAATCTCAATATCCAGGGTGATGGTTAGACCGAAAGTAAGTAGTAGAGGAAGTCACATTTTGTGATACTACTGTACCACATTCTCTGGGCTTGTTGTGTGCTCAAGGCTCTCTGTAGGTTTTTTCTGAGAGGTTTCCTGAGATTTTCTGACTGGTTAGCGCCAGATGTACTCCCGTACTTCGTGGATATGTCTACTGCCACTTGTATGTCTTGATTCATACTCCAGTCATTTTCAGCCAGTTGATTCCCACCGTTGGGGATTCCATCAGCTCTGTAGGCAAACTCGGTTCAGGCAAACTCCAAAGCAACCATTTGCCAATGCAGCTTGTTTTATCTGTCAGACAAAGTGAGATCTTGGGAGATGGCTTCACCATAGCACCCTGACAACCTTGAGTAGTTCCCCATAAGCCACATTGCCGAGGATTGATCACAGACTGACCCAACTCTTGCCTGAAAGCCTATGATTCCTCTCCCAAAACAAGAGAGATTGGCAGCATTGTGAGCAGGTGCCATAAGGGAATTCCTCACCTGCCTTTTCATCTGGCAAGAGACAGCCACGAGGGGGTTTCTCACACACCTCTCTAGAGCTGTTCGCACGTGTGTCCTCCTCTTCCCTGAGTAAGCTGTGAGTTCCTGCGTACATCTACAGCAGTGTGTGGCTGTAATTTACAATTGACTCCTCAGCAACAGAGTGGCTAACTACTATATCACCCCTCTCACTCAGTGTCACCAACCTTGACCTGCCCTCTGAGACTAGAGAGGTGGGGAGCTGACATCATGGTGATCTTGCTTTTGCTCTGTTGTGAGAATCTATCTGGTCTCAGTGTTACATTACCAGTTCAAACTCTGAAGGTGTGGTCAGCCACACTGGCAGTTGCCACAGTAGCCCTTGTGACTTCCTTATCAACCATCATGCAGTGCAGAAGCTGATTAATCATTTGACAGCAGTAAGCTAGTCAGAGTCTCTCATCTTTATGCTTGTCCCCATGCTATTCCCCATAAACTTTAGGCGCATAAATCAGACTTTGTAAGTAGTTTTCCTTAAGCTCCTCTTTGTGGAGGCAAAGGAAGCACACCGTACCACTCCAACATTGTTAAGGATGGGGTCATCTTAAGACTCTAATAATTTCCTACAAAATCACTACTCCCTTCCCCCAGCATCTTCAGGTCTAGCCTTTTCATGTGCTCAAACAGGTGTTTGCCTCAACCTGCAGAATTGATCAACTTTCATTGCGTGATGATTTAGCTCTTTATTTTGGGAATATGAGCATAACTTGACATCTATAACTGTTGTGTTATCCTCAGCTTTTGTAGTCTCAGCTTAAATGAAGACGGAAAGAGTTCTAAGCCAGCCCTTTGGCTGTTTTATCATCCAACCTAAATAGCATATTCAAATTATTCTTTCCAGTCACAGAACAATAATCCTGAAAGAAATTCTGGCTAACAATCATGTTTATCATTTGTTACATGATTAGTAATGCTTTATCACTCTTTACAGATTGCAACTCTAGGTAATGTTCTAACAGGCCACAACTAATTCAGTGCTAGTATAAACCATGCACAAATTATATTCTAGGAGTTGTGTTTTGTTCTGGGCTACTAAATAGGAAGGTTTAATTCAGAGAATTTTTAATGTCTAATGTTCTCTGTTGCCTGTGGAAACAAGATTTAAAACTTCTGAGCACATTAATCTTGATCACAAAGTTGTTGAGTTTATAACCCTCTTGCTTGCCTTGATTAAACAACTGCAAAGCCTGGAAATTACACTAAGCTTTTGAAAAACCCAAAGCCCTAGGAAGTGCGTATACTTTGTCTCTAGGTAAATGTGGGCACAGCAAAGCCTCTGAAGTGTGGCCAGGCTTGGAATACAACTGCAAAATAGCAGCTCTGATATCAGCACCCCCTTTTGTTGCTTTCTCCCCCTAGGACCTAGTGCTCATGTGTTTTCACCAAGATCTGCCCTCCAAAGGCTGAGTTCTGAGGCAGTTTCTTACTAAAACTCCGCTATTAGGCCTCTCACTTGTTTACCTGTTCTCAGTTAATGAAAAACTTTCTGGCTTTTCTCTAAGAAACTCCCATTTGTCCCAACAGATTGGCTTGGATATTTTTCAATAAGTACATCAAAACAGGAGGAGTGGGACAGGAGAAAATGAATAAATGTATCTTAAGATAGTAATTGCCAATAATAATGATGTTTATTTCAATTCCATTATTTTTGAAGAAAGTAGATTCTACTGGTAAAATTCCAGACACTGAGCAGGGTAAAAACAAGTAAAATCTGAGGTTATGGAACTTCATATTAAACCAAAAATGTGTATTTATACAAAACTTTTTCCTGCATTTACAAGACTGGGCTTGTTGAAAAGTTCTCTCAGAACACCTTTCTGCAAACCTTTTCACTTATTTGATAAAACCTATACTTGTTTATAATGTTGCTCATATCATGCAAATTGATATTGGTCACTTAGTATCTATGACTTAGGAATTATAATACATTATAATTATACTATATTACACACGGATTAGATATTTTAGCTGTGGCAGAACAATAACTGCTTTTCAACATATTTTATCTTCCTTTATAGTAGAGGAATTTTAATCAAGCACATGTTTCCCACTTGAGACTATTTCTGAAGCCTACTCTACATGTGACTAAACTCTTCTCAAGAGAATGTGAGCAGAAGGACATCACTTGAACAAATAAAGTTCTTTCCCTGGATTGTCTCTCTCTCCTTTTCTACTGGCTAGAATGCAGTTGTGTTCTTAAACAATGCTGGCTATGCATCTAGAACAAGAATCTAGGGAATGGAAAAGCAATGCAGTGAAAAATACCTGGGACCCTGATCGTGCATGGCAAATATCCATCTACACTGTAATTTTAGGTCTCGTTCTTATAGCAGTACATCCTATAGCCAAACCATTGTGATTTATGTATTCTTACCTCTATTTTACAGTAAGTAAATTAAAGTTAAAAATTAAATAAAAATACATTTAAGTATAAAAGATACAGACAGCCAGTGACTGAGCTAGAATTTGAGATCATATGTTGTTCCCTAATCTTGTAGTTTCCCACTCTGCCATACTACTTATATATTTCTATATTAATTTCTTTATGTAACTTGACTTAATGTATTTTTCTTTAAAAAGTCATAATAACTCTGAAGATACTTTAAGGTTTTATGCCACTGTATCTGTGCAATGTGCATTTTATCAGTTAACAACTTAAACACAATGTTTCTCAGTATTTTATATAAGGACATTCAATGATATGTAATAAAATAAACCTGTGGCTCTGTTTTAGATTGACTTTGTGAGAGCCAAAGATTCTCAAACTGTTTAGTCTCAGAATTTCTTTACATTGAAACTTACTAAACACAATACACACACATGCACACAAACAGGTGCACACACACACATATAAGCACTTACTTTTCAGTCTTTCACAGATGTGGGATTAAACAGAGAGCAATATTTTAATAACCTTTTCAAATAATTGTGGATATTTTCCTTTGATATCATATCAAAATTCAACAAGTGGTAGCTATTTAAAGGTGAACTGCAATGTAGGATCTGAAACTATTTAAATAAACTCTTGGTACATTATTATGTTAAAATCCATTGGTCTCTCTAGCACTTTGATGGGTTCTTTATCCCATTTGCAATTTTGTAACATCATGCATTGGTTATCTGGAAAATACCAGTCCATTGAATTGTGCACATCTTTCAAATGCTGACACATTTCATTATCTAATATTTTAAAAATCGCATATTTAATAACACCACCAGTCTCACTGGAAATGTCTTTAAGTATTAGGAAGCTGTCAAGCTCATGGTTTTAATTCAAATTTTCAAAAATGTTAATTTTTACATGAAGCTTTGATTTTATCATTGGCAACAAGTAGCATAAATTATTTTCCTTCAAGAAAGAGGCTCATTTTGTTCATTTTGGAAACCATGTCTGCCAAATGGCCAAATCTGAAAAATGACAGTTTGTCTGTCAATTGTTCTTTCATGTAAAAATCATATTCTGTGGAAAACACTGACTAACTCAGTTCACAGTTCAGTCACAGGGGAGGTTTCCCCGAGACAGCCGTACCACTCTGGTACATAGCACCAGCATTTTAAATACATTTTTACCATTTTATCACACAGAATATTCAAACAATGTATATTCGAAGATTAAGATTTAACAAAATATTTTTACTGCATTTTTACTGCTTCATCAGTGACATTATTATTATTTGTTGTCTTTTTGAGACAGAGTCTCACTATGCAGTTCAGGCTGGCACTGAACTCACTTTGTAGACCATGCTGATCTCGAACTTGCAACAATCCTCCTGCCTTAGCCTCCCAAGTGCTGGGTTTATAGGCATGTGCCACCATGCCTGGCTAATGACATTATTAAATGAAATAATTTATGTTGTTTTATAATGTGATTGCATGGTGGTAAAACACACGCATACGCGCCTGCACACACACACACACACACACCAGCTTAGGCTAGTACAGCTTGATGCCATTGCTTTGGTTCTTACTAAAATGCTAGCAGTTTCACCTACTATTATTTTTGTACATCAGTAAAATTTAATCATGGTGAAAAAAATAGACAGTGACTTTGCCTTATTGCAAAAAGTTTTGACTTCACAGAATTCCTGGTAGTATCTCAGGGATACCTATGGACCTGTGGACCATACTTAGAGAATCTTTGCTATAAGAAAACATACAGACAAAATGCAACAACCGAAAGATATTTTTAAATGACTAAAATCCTTGTTGTTTTTAAGCCCTGTGAAATAAAAATACAGCCCACAACAATTTTCCAAACTTTTTTTTCCCTTTCACCCAAAGTTTCCCTACTATAACTAACTGTACTCTTTCTCCCAAACCCCCTAAAAAGTCCTTGCTTAGTTACTGTCCAACATCCTTTAATGCTTCACAATTTACTCTTCTTTATTTATTCTTGTTTTAAAAGTTCAAAATAACTGGTCCACACGGGAGAAATGAGAAGCAGCCAGTCGTGAAGACATTATGAGTCTTGACTTATTGGAAAGGTAATTAGAAAAAAAGTAGTATGCTCATATATTTCTATTGCCACGTTTTAAATACTTTTGAGAAGCTAGTAGTTGTGTATGGTGCCAAATATTCATTGTCAGTGCTCAGCATGATCTTTACTCATCTGAACTTTCTTATGCTATAGGGCAGTGATGCTGAACCTATGGCATGTGTGTTATTTGTTTTTCTTTTAAAATAAAAGATGTTAATATATGACTTGTTTTTTTCTAAACTAAAATTTCTATTCAGGTTCAATTTCAGTGTTGCCACTTTGCAATAAATAAGTGGCTTTTGGGTTACAGTTTGGGTGCTCATCTCTAAAAGGTTCACATCACTGCTATAGGATCTGGAGCCATGGAAAATACATTGCTTAAATCATCATAATGCCTCATTTAGATTCTGCCACTGGAAATTATTTTTCATAATCTTTGGAAGGCGAAAGAGAAGACAACCATTATTCTTCCCCAGCAGTGGCTTATAGATGCCTAGGCTGATACCAAACATAAAGTTTACAGCTCTCTATGGATGAGTGAATTACCAACTTTGATTATTCAAGCAAATGTGATCACCAGTCACTTATTGTGGTTCCCAGATCTCCAAACTTCCTCAAAGCCAGCAATATATTTCCATGGATCTTAATTGTTCTGGTCCAGTGGTACCAAGATACACCTTTCTGCTACAACCTAGAGGCAAGTGTTTTCATGGAAAATCCCTGATTGATAAAAAGTTTGGTTCCAGAAGTGTTTCTGTGGTACAAAAGTCCAAAGATAGGGATCTGTGATTTATTTATCTGACTTTGATAAGTTGAACAATTAGAACCTCATTGATAATGGAAAATGGAGTACTTACAGTCTGGAAAGCAGCAGCAAGATAATTATCTATAGTTTTTGGAGTGAAAAATTTACTATAGAAAAACCTTTGACAGACTACTATTATAATAGAATTTTAAGAGGAAATAAGGATTGTAAGGACTGTGGAACTGGCTGTCTGCCTTTAGATAAAAGGTTAGGATTTCAAATTCTTAGCTCAAGGCATAAAGAGACAGAGAACTTCTAGGACTGTCCTAAAAATATCTCTTATAGCCATATGGCTAATGTATAATTTTTTTTCATTCTGTAGGTTGGATAATTATAACCCACATGGAATTCACAAGCTTGCCAGGTCTCTTATGTAAAAGTTAGGGCATTGATTGGGAAAGAGCAAAAATTGGAATGAGGACATTTGGGTAGGTTCCAGTAACTGAGAATCATGAACTTCTAAATCTAGAGCTTCCTCTCTTCTCTGTGTTAGATTACATTCCCTTATTTAAAACCCTGAAATAATTATATTGTACAGAATACAGTCATTACGCACCTCTACCATTTCATATTGACCCCAGTCTCACAACTAGAGTCAGAGCCTAAAGACCACAGGAAGGTAAGTACAAAATCTGACTTAGAGGATACAATATACACATGGAAGAATCGAAAGAATTTTGTGATCAAAAACCTGGAAGACATTTGCGGGAATGCAGTCTAATAGCCTTACCCATGAAAGAAAGAAACATAATGTGGGTGCAGTTACCATACATTCTACATTCAATATTTAGTTTGAGTGTCTGAAAACAACTCTGTAAAGAGTGTGTTCAATTGGCTAACTAAAACCAGGATCCAACAGTAGCCTTGTTTAAATGAAATTGATATATGACGATGAAATACAAAGGATTAGGAAGATGAAACTGTAGGTATGGATCAGTCACATCTGACCTGCTCACCCCCTCCAGACTATGGCCCCAAGGAGAGCTCAGAATCAGCACCATCATGAAGGAATAGAGAAAAATATATTAGTGAAGGGAACTCCAGTGTCCTTGAAAACCTGTCTGGTATTTTTGCAGTTTAGGGGTGACCATGTGATACAACATTACTCAGATGTGCTCCCAAACATTGCAGAGACTAGTTGACAGCACCAAGCCACCAGAGACAAAGTTTCTAAGATTACTCTCCTGAATAACTGTACAGATTCTTGATCCAAATGGTTTTATCCAGAGAGATCTTTCACAATGACTTTTTTTTTTTTACCATGGTGTTCCTGGGACTGAAATCTTCAAAGTCTTTGTTCACTTGCAAAAGTTTTTTGAAACTTCAGTACACAGATATCTGACTTAAATGGCCACAATGGAGAGTTCTGGACTTTCGCTAAGTCTCCAAAATGAGCCAGTTAATAGAGGCTCTTAAAAGAAAAGGAAACTGAGACTTCTTGATGAAGGATCCTATGAGGTTGCAACAAGAGTGTAATATAAAATTTTCTCCCAACTTTCCACAAAAGGAAATGCACTTATTTATTATAAAGAGTCAAAAAAGTCAAAGAACTGTCACTTTTCTACCAAAGTAGTAAATAATAATCCTACAATCCTAGTGAATATTCAGAGGTTAATATCACAAAATATGAAAGTTACAAGGATGGTTATTTCTGTCACACATACATTAATCTTCTCTATTTGTCTTTTGCAAGAAAAATAATTTTGGAAAAAAACAGGGAACTACTGCAAATGTAACCAGGTTGGTTACATTGGACAACAATGAAAACTCCTGTTTCAAATGCTGCTATCTTTTCTAGAGTAAATCAATGGTTCCTTTGGCATTAGGGGTGCCACTACTGATCTGACAAATGTTTTCTTGCCTGTACAAATTCATGAAGACCACTTGTTGCAAAGGGAAATGCTGCATCGATGCCTCTGAAATATCCAGACAAGAGCATTATGTGTAAACTCTTTGAGTTTAAGAGTAAAACCATGCTGTCCCCTTCCAGATAATCTTTCTCCTTGTGAGGAGTAACTTCTGGAGTACAACTAGACTCAAGTAGAGTCTGAATGACTGAACGTGGTTCCTCAAGCAACCCTACAGACTGAGCTCACTGTCATAAACCAGAGCCTATCTAATGCCACCAACTTGGGTATGGGCAGCAGTACTGTGTGACTGAGTGGAAGTGCATTATAAACAAACTGTGATCACACAACGACAAGGAAAAATTACATGAACACTTGCATTCCCATTGAACCTACTCATACTGTGAGCATCTCTTCCCTCACCCACACTTACAATCTCATGTTCAACTGACTGAGAAACAACTTGTGTCTGACTTTGAAATGATTCTGTCAGTGCACATCCCAAAATGGAGTGTTACTGCATTTCAGCCTTATTTGTGGCTGATCCAAGAGAGCAAATGAAAATGGTGATGGCCACAGGAATGAGCTATTGAAATGATGAGAAGCCAGCTTGTGGTGGTGCATTCTTGGAGTCATAGCTAGTTGAGCCGTTGAAGCAGTAGGATTATTTGAGCCCAGGTTTCAAGCTAGTCTAGGCAGCACAGCAAAACCCTAACTTGTAAAAAGTCAGAAAGACGTATTTATTTAGTTTCCATGATGCTGTGTACAGAATTATTTCCTGTATCAGAGCATAAAACTCCAGTGTTATCATCCACTCACCCCACTTCCCTCCATGGCACTCGCTCTGGTTGTCATCTAGTCATTAATAGCCACTAAATGCTCTTCCCTCTTCTAGACTCTGTTTCAACATAGTTCTTTTCTCTGAGTGATCTTCAGCACTGTACCCACAAAGCCATCCTGAGATTTCTCAGTAATTACTCACTTTCTCTCTTGTGCTTGTACAATTCCTTCTATCTCTCACTTTATCTTGCTTCACATCCATAATGCTCTAGACTGAAAGCCTAAGATTCAGATGCTTGAAGAGGTGAGTCTGAAGCCAGGTGTTGGTGCCACACACCTATAATCCCAAAACTGTGGTCGGCTGAGGCAGGAGGACCACAAGTTCTCAAGCTTTGCCTGGGTAACTTAGCAAGTTACCTACTTTCAAATATAACATTAGAAGGTCTGAGAGGTAGCTCAGTGTAAAGGGTCTGTACCACAGGAAAAGAAGAAGGAGGAGGAGGAAGAGAAGAGGGACAGGAGGAGAAAGAAAAGAGGAAGAGGAGGAGGGACAGGGAGGAGGAGGCAGGAAGAAAAAAAATGTACAAATCAGCAGGCCCAAATGAGAGACCAAGACCTAGTACATAGTTACATATTAAATACTCTGGATTTTTTTTCCTTTGAAGGAATATGCTGTCCTCCATTTTTCCTGAAAATGTGGTCTTTTGACCTGTTATCTCCCACTTCTGATATAGTCAGAGTCACAAAAATGTTTCTCTAGTGTTTTTCAACTCAGTGTCACATGGTCGCTAAGACTAACCTAACTCGTGAGGAGAAAGGAGGAACTGGTGAGGACTACGGAAGACAGAAAGTCTCATCCCCCAACAAAATGCGGAGGCTGCCAGGGATGGGACTAATGCGGCCACATGTGATTTTTCTGAAGAAACTGAAAATTCAGATTTTCAAGCGAAATCTCTTCATTTCAAGGTTAGTCCCACATTTGCTAATGCAGTGTGCCTGTCAGAAACTGAAGGAGTCTCCAGGCAAGAGAGGGCCCCTAGGCCACAATCTGCAACTTCTTCCTGTAGGGCCTCGGCGCTTTTGAGGGCAAGGAGCAAGACTTGCGCATACAAGCTCAAGACAAGGACAAGCCCGTAAGACTTTCTCACTGAATATCTGTTAACTTCAGTCAAGTTGCCAAAGAAGCTAAAGTTGTCCACTGCCTAATTCTACAGCCAGAAATCCTTAAACAGAGATCTTTTTCTTACTGCCTCTTACACACTCAGAGCTTAGCATATTATTTGCCCACAGTAGAGACTCAAACATGTTTTGAGTTGCTGAAGGGATGCATGTTGTGTGCTCATTAACAGCTTAGTTAGATTTTGCTTTTAAGATCAGAAATGAGATATCTCCTAAGGTGTACAGTTGATTTTGATGAGAGTTAGGTCAACAGAGAGATTAAATGGTGCCCCCAGGAGGTGTAAGAGAGAATCTCCATGATTTCTGAGCAAGGGTGAGAAAGTGTGAGAACCCTGACTCTTTAGGAGACTTGGCGACACAATAAACTTTGCTTAGTTGATATCTGTGGCCTTGGGTCGCTGTGAGACACAAAGCTCCATTTCTGCAGGACAGGCAATGTGGTGGCCACTGCTGTGGGGTGTGACACACCAGAGAGGCTGCTGACTTACAGTGGTCATTTGATACACAGTATTTATGTCCACTCCACGCGCAACCATACTGTATGAAGGAATTTTTGCAGAGCCAGCTGATTTTTAGAATTTTGAAAGCTGAAAACTTTGCTCAGACTTAGGCATTTTTTTCAAAGATTACTTTCAAAGATTAAAAACAGTTAAGTTTTAAAAGTCAAATTAGCAAGCAGTGCATTTGTAAGGAAAACTAAATAATAGCTACATATCTATTCATGTACACTACTGCTATGTGATGTGACTTGCAAAATGAAATATTTTATATAAACTTTAAAAAACACTAATGATTTGCAGAGTCAATATTGAATTGCACCCTATTTGTTTTTTTAAAAAAGATTGATTGTAAATATTTCCTATAAAATTGTCATGCCACATATTGAGTAATGCATTTGCCTTATCTTATAATGAAAACATGGGAAAATTTTTGTCATATGTTAAACAATACATTTTAAATTCATGATAATGATAGTATTTTATTACATATGTATAAAGCTTATATGATTTTGAACAACACTTTGAATACAAAAAATTTAGCAAGCAAAGCATTTATTTCAGAATGTTTTTAATAGGGTTTTCAATCTTATTTCTTTGAAATAACAGCACTGTACCTTCCTAACCCATATTCCTAATTTTATGCTGCACAAACAAGAAAATATTCAACTGTACATAGAATTAAACCATAATTCCAATCATATGAATTTAAATTAATATATTTAGCATTCTATAAGTAAAGCTATAGAATAAATTGACATACATATTCTTGAAAATTTATTCATTTTATAAATAAATGTGTATAGATTACTTTTATGTGTCAGATACTACAGGCTTTGGGACTATATCAGTGAATAGGCAGAAAGTGTCAGTTTTCCTGGTGCTTAAATTCTCAGCCAGCTCAATACTAATCTCCGTCCCTATTTTCATTTGTTTTGCTGTTAAGAATTCTGAAATAATAGTCATATAATTATTTATAATTTTTATGTTTATAATTACAAAATAATTGTTTCAACTTTTTTAAGTACTTTCAAATATATTCTTAATTAACCATCACATTTCCCTGGCCTTGAGGTAAGTTTGGCAGATGTTGCTATGTTAGTGTCACAGATGAGGAAACTATACATGATATTTTCCTGCAGTTATTTTTCCTAGGACCTTTCTCATCTCTCTACAAAATACTCAGTTGTGGAAGCGTAAGAAAGAGAGAGAGAGTCACAGGATGAATAAAGGAAATAGTTGTCATGGGGAAGGGGGAGAGATTGAGAATGCTAGGAATATACTCTGGTTGCCTTCAGATTGCATAAATCTTGTCTTTTGCTAAAGAATGCCAGGAGCTGCTGAGTTTGATAGCCATGGCAGTCATTAATTGGTCATAAACGCTAATATTTGGCTCTTCTTATTCCTGGTACATAGTAAGAGCACACTTCTCTAGCACCAGGAACTCAGGTAGGGCTACCTGAATTTCTTTTAAAGATGCAGTAAGGGTTTTCCCCTTACTGCAGTGATTGTGGATTGTGAGCTGGGATAGAACCTCTATCAACTCCAGGCCCTGAAGGACTCAGATGAGCAGAATTTCTGCTAACCCGTTCCTGATTTGTAGCATAAGCAAGAAATAAACTTATGCCCTCTTAAGCTTCTGGTATTTAGAAATGTTATTTTATTTACTTGTTTTGTTTCATTTTGTCTGTTACTGTAGGATGACATATCTACCCTGATTGACAGGAATTATGGATTTATATTTCTATCAGTTTGTCTGGTTGTGATTTCTTTTCCTTCAAGTGTGTTCAGTAGCTCAAGTATAGGCACAGAAAGCAGACACTAAACTGAGATTTTTTCTAAGGTGATTGCAACAAAAGAATTTTAGAATTTTGGTAAGACATTGATTGAAATTACAAACCATAAGATCTAAGTTTGATTGGGAGGAAGGTTAAGCAAGAGAAGGTCAATAAATAAAGAAAAAGGAAATGAGTCCAGGGACAAGCTGTTTTAATAAGGTCAATGATCATTTATAGAGAAAGTAAAAGAATAATGAAGCTTAAAAATGAGGACTTGGGATTGAAGCATAATGTAGTTCTATTAGCAATTTCTGAAAGTTCTGGGGTCCTGGCAAATCTTCAGGTCATAGCAAGGTACAAGATATGAAAATGGAATTGAGTGACTCAACTGGAGAGAAGATATTTGAACAAATAGAGGTCACTGAACTGAAAGGCCATCAACTGGGCAGGCTGGCCACATGCACTTCTGAATTCCCTTGAATGGTGAAAGGAATTAGAGTAGAAAAAGAGACACTCAAGTAGCTGCCAACACCACCAGTTAATGAATGAGGAGAAGTCATAGGTAGGGACAGTATCTAGATGTCAGGAACTTTATTGGGACAGTTCTCCTTTACAGGAGACTATAGGCAAAGGAAATAGGTATGGACTCTATCTTCCCATGCTTGGCCTCACAGGGTATGAGACAAAAAAAGCCTCCAGTCAAGAAGGCTGTGGGACCAGGGGTTTTATAAGGTGGTAACATCCTTTCTACGGAGATGGAAAGATTGAAGGACTGTCACTTGAAGCAGTTGAGGATGGAAGATATGATCTGAGCCTGTGAGTAGGATTTTTTTATTTTAATTTTTATAAGCACATATTTTCAGTATGTAATGATCACATTCCTTGTGGGGAGTTGGTACATGTACATAACATATCTGAATTCTTTTTTACCCTCATCACCCTCCCTCTCCTTCCATCTCTTGGTCCCTTTTCCATTTGTAAAAGATATATCTCCCTATTTCCTATTATCTGTCTTTTTTTTTAATTTAAGAGAAAAAAGACATAGAAAAGAAAAACAAAAAAGCAAAAGAGACAAGCAAACAGCAACAACAAATCCCATGCAATAACATTATAGGCTTACAAAAGAAGATGATAGGAATTTGACAATGGTTGTAATACTGCATATCGTTACCTTCAAAAGGGTTGTTTAGATTAACAGATACAGACATGTAAAATTGATCTAATCATATGAGCATTTACTGTTCTTTTTCAATAACTAATACATTTAGTAGTATAGTCATTTTAACTGTCTTATGTATACATATATACAAATTTATGTCTTTTTCCTTTTCCCTTCCTTCTTTCCTCTTTTCCTCTATCCCAATTACTTCTCCTCTTTGAGCAGTTTGTTACCCACACACAGTATTTATTGTAGATTTTGGATCGTATATACTTTTTCAGTTTCTTACACTAGGGAGACAATATGGTATTTACACATGTGTGTTTGATTTATTTCACTTATGAGTGTGATTTCAAGTCGTGTCCATTTACTTATAAAAATCTTGATGCAACATTTCTTGATAGCTGAGTAGTACTTTATTGTATAAAAATACCACATCTTTTTTATCCAATCCTTTATTGAGCAGCATGTGGGTTATTGCCAAGATTTGGCTATTACAAATTGCGTTGCTATAAACATGGGTGCACAAATATCACTGTGGTATGATGTCTTCAATTCTTCTGGGAAAATGCCCAGAAGCAGGATAGCTGGGTCAAATGGAATCTCTAATCCTAGCTTCTTGAGGAAACTCCACACTGATTTCCACAGTGGCTGCACCAGTCTACACACCCATCAACAGCAGAGAAGAGTTCCTTTCTTCCCACAGTCCCTCCAGGATTTGTTATTGCTTGATTTCTTGATCTTGGCCGTTCTTTCTGGGGTGAGAGAGAATCTCAGTGTGATTTTAATTTGCATTTCCCAAATGACCATTGATGTTAAACTTTTTTTTTCATATATTTATTTGCCATTTGTATTTCTTCCTCTGAGAATGTGTATTCATCTCAGATGCCCATTTTTGGATTGGGCCCTTGAATTTAAGGGTCCTGATATTTTTTAATTCTTTGTATGTTTTAGATAGTCTTTTGTCTGAGGGACAGTTGGCTCAGATATTTTCGTAATTTATGGGTTTTCTTTTCACTCTATTTGAGATTTCATTTGACATGCAAAAACTTTTTAATAAGACGAGATCTCAGTTTTTGATTCTGGAAAGTATTTCCTGTGCAGTTTGATTTTTGTTCATGAATGCTCTGCCTACTCCTATGTCATCAGGATTTTTACCTACCTAGTCTTCCAGCAGATTTAGTGTCTCTGTTTTGATATTCAGATCTTTGATCCATTTTGACTTTAGTGTATGGTGATAGACATGAATCTATCACTTATTAAAAAGGCTATCTTTCTTCCAGTGTACCTGTTTGGCCCCTTTGTCAAAGATGAGATGGCTGAGTGTGTTTGTGGTTGTGGCTGTATCTTCTAATCTATTCCATTGAGCTTCAGGTCTGTTTTTATTCCAGTACCATGCTGATTTTATCACAGTAGCTTTGTAATATACTTTCAAATTGGGGATTGTGATGCCACCTAACTTAGCTTTGTTGCCCAGAATTGCCTTTGCTATTCTAGGTCTCTTCTGGTTCCAGATGGATTTTAGGGATGATTTCTCCAGCTCTGTGATGTATGCAAATGGTATTTTGATTAGAATTGCATTAAACCTGTATAACAATTTTGGGAGAATGGTCATTTTCACAATGCTTGTTCTTCCTATCCATGAACAGGGAATATCTTTCCATTTTCTGAAATCCTCTTTGATTTCCTTTTTCAGAGTAATGTAATTTTCACTGTATAGATCTTTTACTTTCTTTGCTGGATTGACGCCTAAGTATTTCATTTTTTGGATGCTATAGTGAAGGGTGTGGTTTCCCTTATTTATCTCTCAGTGAGTTTGTTGTTTGTATACAGGAATGTTATTGATTTTTGAGTGTTGACCTTATATCCAGTTACATTACTGAACTTGGTTATTAGGTCTAAAAGTCTTTCAGTGGATTTTTTGGGATCTTTTATGTAGAGTATCATATCATCTGCAAATAATGATAATTTCACTTCTTTCTTTCCTATCCTTATTCCTGTTATTTCTCTTTCTTGTCTAATTGCTCTGGCTAATATTTCCAGAACTATATTGAATAGGAGTGGTGATAATGGACATTCTTGTCTTGTTCCTGATTTTAGGTTGAAGGTTTTCAGTTTTTGTCCATTTAGTAAATGTTGGCTGTTAGTTTATGATATATGGCTTTTATCAGGTTGAGGTAGAGACCATCTAGTCTGATTTTCTGTAGGGTTTTTATCATGAAAGAGTGTTAAATTTTGTCGAAAGCTTTTTCTGCATCTATTGAGACAGATGATCATGTGATTCTTGTCCTTGGCTCTGTTGATATGGTGTATTAAGTTTATTGATTTGCATATGTTGAACCATCCCTGCATTCCTGGGTTGAATCCCACTTGATCATGGTGTATAATCTCCCTGATGACTTCTTGTATTCTATTTGTCAGTATTTTATTGAGGAGTTTTGCATCTATGTTCATTAGGGAGACTGGCCTGTAATTTTCTTTTTTGGTTGGGTTGTGCTCTGGTTTTGGTATGAGGGTAATACTTGCTTCCTGGAATGAGTTAGGGAGACTTGCTTCCCTTTCAATTTCATTGAAGAGTTTGAGGCGTGTTGGATCAAATCTTCCCTACATTTCTTGTAGAATTCAGCAGTGAATCCATCAGGACCTGGGCTTTTCTTTGTTGGTAAGATTCTAATTACATTTTAAATTTCATTAGCTGAAATTGGGTTATTCAGCAGTTTTATATCTTCTTGATTCAGCTTTGGTAATTCATAGGTTTCTAGGAATCTGTCCATTTCTTCTGTGTTATTGAACCAATGGGAGTAAAGGTTTTTAAAGTAGGTATTGATGATCTTTTGTATTTCCACAGGGTCTGTAGTCATTTCACTCTTTTCATTTCTTATTGCATGGATTTGAGTTTTTTCTTTCCTCTTTTTGTTAAGGTTGCCTAGGGGTTTATCAATTTTATTTATTCTTTCAAAGAACCAACTCTTCAATTCATTAATTCTTTGTATTTTTTCCTTAGTTACAACAGCATTAATTTCTGCTCTGATCTTTATAATTTCCTCCCTTCTTTAGGCTTTGGGCTTGACTTGCTCTTCTTTTTCTAGAACATTGATGTGCAGCATTAAGTTGTTTATGTGTGTTCTTTCTATGTTTCTAATGTGGAAGCTTAGTATTATAAATTTCCCTCTGAGGACTACTTTCATTGTATCTCACAGGTTCCGGTACTCTGTGTTTGCATTTTCATTTGAATATAGATATTGTTTAGTTTATTCTGTGATCCACTGATTGTTTAGGAGAGTGTGATTTAATTTCCATGTGTTTATGGGGGTCTTGTGGATTTTTTTGTTATTAATTTCCAATTTTATTGCACTATGATCAGATAATATGCATGGAAGTATTTCAATTATTTTGCATTTCCTTAATCATGGTCTGTGGGCTAGTACATGATCTATTTTAGAGAATGACCCATGTGCAGCTGAGAAGCATGTGTATTCTGATGTCGTTGGGTGGAACACCCAGCACACATCTACTAGGTCTATTTGTTCACAAGTTTAACTCAGTTCTGTTATTTCTTTGCTGATTTTTTGTTTGGTTGATCTGTCTCTTTGTGACAGTGGGGTGTTAAGGTTCCCCGTTACAACTGTATTATTGTTTATTTAGTTTTTCATGTCTATTAAGATTTGTCTTACAGAGTTGGATCCTCCCATATTTGGTGCATATATATTTATGATTGTAGTCTCTTCCTCTTGACGTTTTCCCCTAATAAGTATGTAGTGACTTTCTTTGTCTCTTTTGATCATTCTTGGTTTGAAGTTCACACTGTCTGCAAACCAAATGGCTACCCCTGCTTTTTTCTGGGTTCCTGTTGCATAGAGTATTGTTTTCCATCCTTTGATTTTTAGTCTATAAATTTTCTTCTGAGTTAAATGTGTTTCTTGTACACAGCATATTGTTGGATTTTGTTTCTTAATCCACTCTGCCAGTCTGTTTCTTTTTATTGGTGTGTTGAGACCATTTACATTGATTGATATAACTGATAATGTACTGACTCATCCCTGTCATGTTATCTTTCTGTTGTTCATTTTCTACTTTTTCTGTTTGTTTAATTGTTTGCCCTGCTTAGTGGTTTCCTTTTGCTGTTATTCTTGGGATTGTAGTTATCTTTGTCTCTTTCTAGACAGTCTTTCAGTACTCTTTGTAGTGTTGGTTTGGTGGCTATGAATTTCTTCAGTTGTTCTTTGTCGTGGAAGTATCTTATTTGTTCATCAATTTTTAAAGATAGCTTTTTAGGATACATCAATCTGGTCAAAAGTTGTTTTCTTTCAGGATTTGGAATACTTCACTCCAAGCTCTTCTTGACTTGAAAGTTTGTGTTGAGAAGTCTGCTGTAATTCTGATAGGCTTTCCTTCATAGGTGATCTGTTTCTTTTCTCTGACAGCTTTTAGTATTCTGTTCTTGTGCTGAATTTCTGATATCCTAATTATTATATGTCTGGGTGAGGATTTGTTTTGGCTATGGTTAACTGGGGTTCTGTATGCCTCTTTTATCTGTGTATCAGATTCTCTTCCCATGTTTGGAAAATTTTCTGCTATTATTTCTGCAAATAGTCTTTGCAGGTCATTTGTGTTGACCCCTGCTTTTTCATTGATGCCTATCAATCTTATAGTGTTTCTCTTGGCATCATCTTGCAGCTGTTGAATTATTGTTTCAAGGTCTGAAAGTCTATCTTCAGTTTCATTCAAGCACCAGTTTTGCCAACTTTCAATGGAATATTTAATTTCCTGAAATTCCCTTTGAATCTGCTTCATGCATTCTATTTGTGTCTTGTTTTATTCATTCAAAGTTTCCATTATTTTCTTATGTTATTTTATTTTTTTATCTTGATCTTCTTTGGATACATACAGCATTTCTTTCATAATGTTTGTTATTTCATTTTTTACCTAAGATATTATTTCTGATGTGATTTCTTCTAAGCTTCAAGGAGTTTTTTCTTTAATTCAGTTGCTATCATTTCAGAAAATTCAGTTGTGTGATTCCCAGTGTCTTCCATTTCAGTGTCTCTTGGGTTTGTTCTTGGTGGGCTGGAGGATTGAGACTGTATTTTGCTCTTTCATTTTGGCATTTTCCTCTGGGACCTGTGTGGCTGGCCTGGCAGCCTCCTGATGGATTGCACTGGAACACTGCACTGGGCTGAGCTTCAATCTTCCAATATCACTATGACTAGCAGAGGCATACCCCCAATCTATGGCACTGGATCCTTGTGCTCTGTGGCCTGTGAGACTGGCCATATGTTCCCCTGATGTACTTTGTTGGGTTGCTCTGGGGCTGGGCAGACCTTGTATCCTGCCTGCAGTTGAAGCTTGTCCCTGGGGTCTGGAACCTGGATGTGTAGAGTTCAGAACCTCTGCAACCCAGGTGTCTAGCAGAAATGTACTCCCAAAGTGTGGCACCACCAGGACCTTGTGTCTAGCTCTGAGGAGTTCAGAGCCTCTGAAATGCAGGGCCAGGCAGAGTGTGCCCCCAGCATATGGTGCTCAAGCCTTACTCCTGACTGGGTGGAGTTCACAACCTCCAGGACCTGCCTCATGGCTGCACCCCTGAACTATGGAGCTGGGCCTTGTGCTCTGATGGTCAGAGCTCAAGTTCTCCAAGACCCTTCAGCTATGCTGGCCATTCCCCAATGACTGGCTTGGGGACTCTGGGCTGGGCTGGGCTGGGCTCCACACCTCTGTGTCCTATGAGGCTGGCCAGGTGTTCCCCTTTTGGATTGTGCTGGGACACTGGGCTGGGCAGAGCTTGAATTCTCTGTGTAGCTAGTGAGGACTCACTCCCAGAGTGTGGTGCTGGCACCTGCCACTTGGGTGGGTGGAGATCAGAATCTCTGGGACCCAGGCAGCTAGGCAGAGTGCACCCCAGAATGTGGCACCACTAGGACCTTGCATCTGGCTGCAAGGAGTTCAGAGCCTCTGGAGCATGGTACTAGCCAGAGCATGCCCCCAGTGTATGGTGCCAGGGCCTTGCTCCTGGCAGGAAAGAGTTCACAACCTCCAGGACCTGCTGCCTATTATCTGTCTTTTATTTTGCTTTTTATTTATTTTTTCAGTTTATCATATACTGAAAACCATAAGATATTTAAGTTTGTGTGTCTGATTTATTTCACTTAAATTTATGGTTTCAATGTGCATCCATTTTTTTACAAATGGTTCAAGTCTATGCTTCTTTATGACAGAGTAGTACCAGACTCAAGGAGAGTTTGGCCAAGGTGGGGAAGAATAGAGGGTTGAACTAGAGAAAAGAGTAAAGCATTATAAGAAAGAACTGTTAGGAGGTGATACCCATGACCAGAGATATGTTTTTAGGTCTTTTGGGACCAAGGAAAGTAGACATTTGAGGCAGGAAGGAATTAGGCAATTCTCAGGGATGTGATAAGGGTGCAGCTGGTTAGGACAGCATATTCCGAGTGTCTCTAATGCCCTGTTATGGGCTATTAGAGAGGTCTAGTACTATAGCAGCTACACTATAAAAATATAGTCTGTTTTGTAATCATGGATCTTGTATAGACTTCAAATCTGACCCAAGGATGTGCCCAAGAAATTAATCTTTGTTTCATCCAATATCATAGAATTACTCAAAAAAGTGTTGAGACTGTTTTGTACTTAGTGCTAAAAGCCAGAATTAAGGGAAAAGGAGGAAAAATCATAAATCTGTATATATGTGTATGTAAGACAGCTAAAATGACTTTACTGCTGAATGTATTAGTTACTGAGAAATAATGGTTAATACTCATGATTAGATCAATTTTACATGTCTATATCTGTTAATGTAAACAACCGTGTTGAAGGTACCGATAACACGGTATTGCAACCCTTGTCAAGTTCTTATCATCTTGTTTTGTAAACCTATAATGTTACTGTTTTGGATTTGCTGCTGTCATTTGTTTGTCTCTTTTGCTTTTTGTCTTTCTTTTCTGTGTCTTTTTTCTCTTAAATAATAAAAAAATAAAAAATAAAAAATACAAAAGCCAGAATTTCAGAACAGGCAAGTAGAAGATGATTCATCCAATTTCTCTTTCATTAGATTTGAAAATCAAGGTCCTGAGAATGACTCAGGTGACATCTGTTTTTGTCGTAGGTCTGATTCAGGAGCTCAGATCTCCTGTCCTTTGCACTCTCTCTGCTCTTTCCATACTCCTAGAAGAACCACTGTAAGCCATTGTCCCATATTAATTGTTAGTATTCAGAGAAAGCTAAGCCTTGTACATCACATGTAATTCTTCTAAGAAGTTCATGTAGTGTAGGTACTTTCATTACACCTACATATTCTACTTAAGTAGACACTCAGGATTAGCAAGGTAAAGTAATCAAGATTACACAGTTACAAAATAGCAGATCTGATATTTAAACTTGAGTCCTTCTATTCCAGAGGCCTCTATCTTAGCCATATAAGAAGCTTTGTCGATACCATCACATATATTCTAGTTTTCCCATCTCTTTTCTTTAGTGGAGTTAGATGGAAAAATTGTGAGGTCTTCCCCTTCCCTTACTGAAGAATTCCATGTGTCAGTACTTGCTCTAGTCAGACACCTATGTATCTTATATATGAAACAACTCTTTCATGATTTTTTTATTTTGTTTTTTGACACAGGGTCTCACCGTATAATTCAGGTTGCCCCTGAACTCACTATATAGCCCAGGCTGGCCTTGAACTTGTGGCAATCCTCCCGCCTCAGCATTTCAAGTGCTGGGATTATAGGCATGTGCCACCATGCCCGACGAAACAAGTATTTTTGGAATGGACTCTCCCCGATCATTTCTTGGGGAGAAATTTCTAGAGCTACCTACTACTGGGGAAAGATGCAAGATAAAAAGGTAAAAATACAAATGGAAAGCACTAGGTTCTTAAATTTTATTTTGATTTCTGAAATAGCCAATATTGCCTGATAATGACACCTTCCTCTGTGTTCGTTGTAAGAAAGGACAGAGTAGCTTTACAGCAGCTTACAGTGTGGAATTTTTGGGTAGCTTTCCAAATTTGCTATAGTTTAGGGAGAGCCACACTGAAGTTAACTTTAGGATAAAACTTGGCGATGATGACTCATGCGGTCACACATCCATGATGCCTTCTGTTACCTTTTGCTTTCTCTCTTCAGAGACAGAGAACTCTGACTAGCAGAACAGAAGCAATCTCTCCACTGAATATTTGTCCTGATCCTTGGCACCAGGTGGCACTTGCATGTCAAGCATTTAGTCAGTTCCTCCTGTGTTTCTAGCATGTGCTGGGGCACCTCCAGGAAAACACATTCTCATTGGACAGACCAAATAGGTAATCTGAAAGTTGCAATACCATCTGGTAATTTCTACAAGGATCGCAAATTCTGGAAGCTAAAGCAACTCAAAAGATGAATTGGGCAATTCCCGTAAGTCTACTTCTAAGAATTGTCATGGAGCCATAATGACACTAAAGCAACCATTTTGCTTTATAGTAAGCAGCCTAGTCACACCATTGGGTGATTTATTAGACTTAGTCTTTGTTTTTTATTTATTTATTTTTTATTTAAAAGAAAATAGAAACAGAAGATAGAAACAAAAAGCAGGAAAGACAAACAACAACAACAACAACGACAGATCTGATACAATTACACTGTAGGTTTACACTCTGAGGTGGTTGAAGTTTGACAGTAGTTACAATATTACATATCATTACCTTCATAGGAGTTGATTATATTGACAGACATAGACACGCAAGATTTATCAATTCGGGAATGTTAATCTTGCTTTTTCAATAGCTAATGTACTTAGTAATACAGTTTTTTTAGCCGTCTTATTTATGCATATTTATAAATTTATGTCTTTTTCTTTTTCCCTTTCTTTCTTCCTTTCCCCTTAGAGTACCTCTTGTTATCATTGAAATAACTACCCATAATATCAAGTCTAATATAATCAAGCTAAATAGTTCAGAGTGAAACCAATAAAGGATAAAAGAATGGTCATACTTAAGAGAAATAAAAAAACTAAAGAATTCAACTAACAACAACAATATATCCTATACTGTGAAATTATAGGTTTAGGAATTTAGATGGTTGGAATTTTACAGTGGTTGCAACATTGTATATTATTACCGTTAGGGGGGCTGTTCAGATTGACAGATAAAGACATGTAGGATTGATCTGATCATATGAATATCAACTGTTCTCTCTCACCAGTTAATGCATTTAGTAGTATAGACTTTTAAACTGTCTTATGAATGCCCTCATATAAAACTATGTCTTTTTTCCATAGCTTCCTTCCTCGGTTCCCCTTGTAATACCTCTTATTGTCCTCAAACTAAATGCCCTTACCAATTGGCCAAGTATAGTCAAACAAAATAGTATTGAATAAAACCAATAACAATTAAGGTAATGGAGGCAATACATAGTAATGCAACGTTGATTTCTATAGTGCCTCATATTAGCTTCAAGGCAGTTGCCTATATCATCTGTTGTAACACAAACACACTAAGATAAGTTAAAATCTCTCAGAACAGAACAGCGAAAGTAATACCTAGTTTTGAAACTAGGTGATCACATATCATTGAAGGCTACCCTTATAAATTTTGTTATCTTTAAGATAGCTGTCTTTGTCATCATGTATGAAAAAATTAGGCCGGTCGAGGTAGAATAGGATTAAACTAAACAGCTCATTGAAAACAATACTGGACTTAACTCCCATTGATGGATTATTCATTTGTCTGCCCTGCTCGGTAGTATCTCTCTGTCACTGTTTCTGGAGCAGTGGACTTCTTTATCTCTCTCTAGAATGTCCTTCAGTATTCTTTGTAGGGTTGGCTTGTTTGTCATAAATTCTTTTAGTTGTTCTTTGTTGTGGAAGTATCTTGTTTCTCTGTTGATTTTAAAAGATAATTTTGCAGGGTACATCAGTCTGGGTTGAAAGTTATTTTCCTTCAGGGCTTGAAATATTTCACTCCAGGCTCTTCTTGACCTGATGATTTGTGTTGAGAAGTCTGTCGTGATTCTGATGGGCCTTCCTTTGTAGGTAATCTGTCCCTTTTCTCTAATAGCTTTTAGTATTTTGTTTTTGTGTTGAATTTCTGGAATCTTGATTATTATATGTCTGGGTGTAGGCCTATTATGATCAAGTCTAGCTGGAGTTCTATATGCTTCAGTTATCTGAAAGTCTCTTCCTGTTCCCATACTTGGAAAATTTTCTGTAATTATTTCTGTAAATAGGCTTTTAATTTGATTTGTATTGACCCCTACTTTTTCACTCACACCTTTTATTCGTAAATTATATTTCTTTGGGTTGTCTTGCAGCCATTGCACTGCCACTTCCAGATTTCTTATTTTTAACAAGTGTTTTCTCTCTCTCTCCGAGGAGGCCATTTTTTCTTCTAGATATGAAAGACTATCTTTAGTCTCCTTCAGGTGGTTCTGCCAACTTTTATTGGAGTCTTTGAGTTCCTGGTAATTTCTCTGAATCTGATTGATATGTTCTAAGTCTTTATTTGTTTCAATCTCAATCTCCTTTGAATTTCCATCCTCCACCTTTCCAGCTATGTCTCCTTTAGAGATGCTTAGGGATTGCCCTATTATGTATTTCATTTCAATTGTCAGTTGGACTAAGAGTGCTGCTTTAATTTCTTTCATAGCTTCATGGAGCTGTCTCCCCACTTCAGTTGTCATCTCCTCTGAGAGTTTAATTTTTGGACCCCCGATCTTGTCTGCATTTGCGTCACCTGGGTTTGTGCTGCTTGTATCGGAGTCCGGAGAGCACCCTCTACCTTTCCGTCTTGGCATTTTCCTGGGTTCTGCTGTGTTTCCCCAGCCGCCTCTGCTCCGTGGATGTCTGGTGAAGTGCGCGAGGATAGCGCCATCTGCCTAACTTCCTCTATCACCCCCAGGGCGCCCGTGCAGATTCCTCCGCCAGGACCCTCCAGGGCCCAGTGTGGGCAAGGAACCGTGCCTAATTAGGTGTGGTTCCGGCCTCAAGATGGATGCCTGTTCCTCACTCTCCCTCGGGAGTGGAGGGTGGGGGGCTGGGGCCCACCGAGTTTACTCCCTCTCCAGCTCACGACCACCTCTTTCCACGATTGATCGCTGCCTCCGCCGTCTCCGCCTTAGCCACAGAAATTCAATCGTGCATCGCGAGCACTTTAATTGCACCTTCCCAGTTTGAGTCCGCGGCTAACTGGATTCAGCTCCGGTGAGAGGCGCTGCCACCTTTGTTTGTTTACTTCTTCTTTTTTTACTCTTTCCATGGGCTACAGTTCTCATCCTAGACTCCTCTTAGGTCCAGAGGACCCATCTGCCTCCCCTTTCCTTCTTTCTGTTATTATACTATTTTGTATTCCAGCATTTGGATGGTATATTCCAGGGAGTCTCCCTATGGCGGTGTTATCAGGTCGGCCATCTTAGTTCCTCCTAGACTTAGTCTTTGGAATAGGTAAAGTCACATTTGATCACAAGTTGTATTTGCATGAAAGTCTGGGTACCTAAAGCTCACATTATAGGAAAATTGGTGAGGCAAGGTGCTAAATCCATCCCCCAGGGCCATGTCACAATCGATAAAGTTACCCTCTTTTGTTTTCCTGCCACTCTGAAGCAGTGAAGGACTGCCTTTGAGTTCTTTTAATGATGTGTTGTTTTGTTCCTTTGAGTACTCCATATTTTAGGTGCCAATTCACCTTTTCCTCTTATAAAGAAGACTCAGGAAAAAGAACAAGACTAATGGCTGAACAATTGAAAAAACATCATATTGAAAAGGTCATGGTACCACTACATGCTATTTTAATTTCTAAGTGTTTTAGGCATTGAAAGTCCTTTCTGACACTTCATGCTAGTGACAAATACTAAAAAGGGGGTGGGAAAGGGAATACATTATTTCATCTGCTTGTAAAACATGGGAAGAGTAGGAAATGGTGCCCAGTTAATCCATTCTTTTTGTAATATGTTCATTTGGAGGCATACTTTGGAACTGTCTTTCTGTGAGAAAATGTAATGGTTATAACTTAGTGGTGTTTGCCATGGTTATACAGAAGAAACTATGCATTCTTCAAGTAAACTGATATTTTAACATTTTCTCCTCCTCTTCTTCCTCCTCCTTATTCTCCTCCTCCTCTTCTTTCTTCTTCTACTATATTGTACTAGTTTTCATCCAACCTGTGTTTAGTAAGTAATTTACTTTCAGGAAATATTAAAATAGCAAACTGATAATTATTTGTCCAGTGTTGTCAATTTACAAAATACTCATGGCACATATTTTTACTTATCCAAGTCTCCTTTTCTCCCTTGCTTTCTCACATTAGAGGAGACTAAATAGGCAAATGCTTGTTCAACTACCCTTGCATTGAAGATATTGGCTTGGCATTCAGTTCTCAGCTATAGATGTAAGTGAAGATCTGAGAGAGTTCTGAGAAAAGGGAAACAGAAAAGGTCAATACATACCTTGCCTTTTCCTCCGTGTGACACTTGGAAATGACATCTGGTGATCTAGCCCCTATGCTGTACCAATGACTATTCTTGGGAAACAATTAGGTAAATTCTGAAGGATGCTGGGATAGAAAAATAAGAGACTCTGTCATTATTTTTTTTATTTTATTTTATTTTTTTTTTGCGGCACCGGGGATTGAACTCACAACCTCGCGCCTGCCAGGGCAGGCGCTTAAGGCACTGAGCCAAACTCCCGGCCCTGACTCTGTCATTATTGATGGTGAGGTTTTAAATCTACCTGCCTACCTACCTGTGAGAAAAACATGAGCTCCTGATTGCTTATGGTATTGGAATTTTAATTTTTGCTACTTGTAGCTGAAAGTGTTCGTAACTGATAAAGTATTTTTATAAACAATGTCTTATTTTAGCCTCCAGATGAACATGTGTAATACATTTTTATTATTTCTATTTTACTGATGGAGAAAGGGAAATTCAAGGAGCTCCAGTTAAGATTTGTGGAAAGATGGGCCAGGACTTGTGAAAAGATAGGCCAGGACTTCAGTATTAGAAAGCTGAAACACTATTCTTTTTTTACCATTCCTTTCTCCTTATCTGAAATAAGAGTTTGAATTTACATTAGGATTATATGCAAATCATCCATTAGTAGATTATTAGATCTATCTATTGACTTCATGTTCATTTCTCTTTCCTCAATTACTAAAGTATTAGCACATGATGCTTCTGCTTCCTCTTTTGGGTGCCACACTTACATAATATTTTTGTGCAAAATTAAACAACTTCAGGTTAAATTATGAGCAGGAATATAAAAAGCGTCTGTGAATGTATGAAATAACAGTGAACCTTTCTCATAACCAGAAATATGAGCAGCATTGTGAATATATCCTATTGGATATAGTCAAAATGAGCAATATATTGTTTATACTGGACAGAACCCGCGGCCTACACACGGTTCTTTAATCTTTCCTTAGAGAATGGTGTTGGAGGGTTCATCCTTTTTCCAAGTGAATGAAGAGAGAGATCCTTTCTACAGTTCCAGGGCTTCTGTCAAAGTCAATTATAGCTGTTCCATTTCCCTTGCCTGTGACTCTTTGGGGAGTGGAAGGGCTGGAAGTGAACCTAGTCCTGACTAACAGAACACGAGACCATGTTTATAGAGAAGATGATCTCCTCTTCCTCTGGACATTTTCAGCTCTCTCTATGACTCCTATCCTGCCACCAGACAAAGTCGACTTGCTATGGATGACAGAGGGAAACAATGGAAAGAACCTGGATCTTTGATGATGATGCTGAACCACTGAATTGAACACTGAAGCATCCCTAAATTTGGACTCCTTTTTGCACCAGACACTACATTTTCAGTTTTTTAAGCAAGATTGAGTCAGATGAAAGTATGGTGTCTGACTATACAGTTTCCTGATCTCAGTGGAGATTTGGCCCAATTAGGAAACAGCAGGTTTGCTGCTTTCAGAAACTACCCCAACCTCAGACAAGACCTGGATATTTCCCTGTACACTGGTTCGTCAAGTGGACTGAACATTCATTACTGCTTTGCACAATAGCCATGGCATGATCCCCAACAGGAAAAACCCAGAGAAGACAAATTGAAAAGCAACCTAATTAAAGTGAGGTAGAATTTCTTAAAATAGAACATCACTGCTGTTAACTGAACTGAGTCTGTTGTGGAGCACACACCATGTCGTGCATTAAAATCTAAACAAGTTAGCTTTTTAAGAATTAACAGTACTTTGGTCTTTTACTTTCTAGAAAACAGGGCAGCTTATAAAGTGAAACTGGTTCAGAGTACAAGCTGCCAGGATTCAAATCTCAGCTCTGTTATTAACCCAATGTATAGCATTGAGCAAGTTGCAGTGTTTTTTTTGCAACTCAGTTTCCATGTCTGTAAGGTGAGAAAAATAACAACACTTCCCAGGTAATAATGGGCATAATAATAGCAAACCCACTGGGCTGTTGTGAGGATCCAATAATTTTTTATCACATAGTAGGTGCTGTGTAATTGTTAGCTACTATCAATATTCACAGGCTGAATTACAAGCACCTCTCTCTACTCTGTGCTCTTGGAAGGCAATTAGATTTTGCATTCATTAATCCCTAAACTAATGCTGCTTAAATTTGAATTTTCATTGTCTCTTTCTAGAAATTTTTGACTATACTATGATTGATGACCTTATAATAATCTACTTCATGACAGGAGAAAACAATATCTTGAAAATGAATAGTGCTACGCCCTAGTTTTTTTTTTATGATTAGCACTGTTCCTACTAATACCATTACTACTAACAAGGCTTTCAATCATGGAATCCTCATATTCATAACCTGGTAAATAAATCCTGGATTACCTTCATTTTAATTTTTAAGGCTGTGTAAGTGATAATTGATTTTAGCAAGTGCTTACAATAAATTCTCTCACTTTAGCTCCTATTCCTCAGTGACTCCCACTTACAGTTGCAATCACTCACCTGTACCCTGTAATTTTATATTTTCCTTTCAAAATGCAGCTATGACCTGACAAATGCTTTCTCAATAGGATCGTTGCTAAGAAATCTAATGTTTTATTTTGGATTTTTTATTTTATTTTTATTTGAATATAATTTAATTTTACTCTTATCTCTAAATATCCAACAAAGAAAATACCTTGAAGATCAATTACAGTACTTGGGTTTTCTTTCTTAGCATCTGAACTGCAGGATTCTACAGCAGAATAAATACTCTTGAGTGTTACTAGCACCTTATCTGTAGAAAATGGTAGTCACACTTTCTGATAAAGCTTTTGGATATTTGGTGTTTAAGCCATATTTGTATTATAAAGATTAATCTTTAATTTTCTTTCCTAGATTTGTTCTTTGATATATCATCACATAATTTTTTTCATACATTGTTAATTATAAATTAGCTTGCAAGTACTACAATTTTTGTCTTCAATAAAAGTCCTTTATTCATTCAAAATTTTACTGCTTAATCTAATGTGCCGGGTGATGTACTGAATGTGGGGGACATAAAAATGAAGAGAACATAAACTCTGTTTTCATGATTTCTGTAATTAGTAAGAATATTAGTAGTGATAATATGCATAATCATCTCTTAACTAATAGAATTCAAAATGATGGCATAAATACTACTTAGATAAACCATAAATATTTATTAAAATGCTAGACTCTACAAGAAACATTTTTTTAAATGTTGAAAGAAAAAAAACAAGACTATGGTTTAACTATTCTTAAGGAGAGGAGCCAATCTGAGGATAATCCACAATAATTTGCAAAGATCCAGGCTTGTTCAAACATTTTCCAAAAGAAAGTAATTTCACTCATGATAAAATAACAAGACTGAGAAGGTGGAATAACTAAAATTGTGCAACAGACACTTGATAATTTGTTTATGACAGCAGAAATAGGGTCCTAATGTCACAAAGATTTTTTAATTGATTGGAGAGAGCAAAATGACAACATCTTACATATGACAGAGGGAAAACTCTGAAAGGACCTGAGAGACACAGCAGATAACAACATGACATTATCTTGAAGAGATTTAGAACATTAATTAAATTCATCGTCCTAACAGCAAGAAAATCTCTCTTTAGGCATAGCTTTAACCCCAGAGTTCTGGAATGCGGGCAGCCCACAGCATGTGATGCTAAAGGAGGGAAGAGAGAATTAGATGGTGGTGGTGGTGATGATGATGATGATGACGATGACGATGATGATGAAGATGGATGGCTAGCTTATAGCACATCTAATCTGTGCTCACAGCTTACCGATCATTTCTTCTCCCTTCTGGCTTGTCTTCAGATATCATTACTAGTAGTGTTTTATTATTGAGAAAACTGAGGAGCAGAAAGACTTATGCAAGATCACAGGTGAATCTTAGCCAAAGATTTAGAAAGTCCTAGGCATCTGTAGCTGAGAACTCTCTGGGCACCCCTTCCCTTCCTCCCACCTTACTTAGGTATCTGCAACCTGTAGATACCCTTTCAGGTCCCGTGAGAGCCACTAAGGAGGATTCAAGGAAACAACAGAGCTCTCTGCTGTAGAGTTCATCACTGCATGTACATTATGCAGATAGAACCTGACTCCTGTGAAGCATTATTCATGCAAAATAATTGCATCTCCAGAAAGCAACCAATACTACCCAGGGGCTAATCATACAGTTTGTGGATTGAGGGTTAACGATAAAACCTTGTCAATAATATTACTCTGAAATCATAGCGAACCTTTCATCTGATAGGGCTTTGTAGTTAAGACATGAATGATTGCTCAGATTTTTAGCAAGTTCTACGTTGGAGTTGATCATCTGTATCTTTCTGTTTGAATAAGGTTTAAAGTGCTACAGTTATTCTTTTGGTAACTAGTTTGCACATTTTAAGTTTCTATAAATTAACAGAAGTAATAGCAACTAATGCTTGTGTAGTACTTTTTAATTTATAGGGTTTTTTTTTCCAGGAAGATGAGACTATTGTTTCATTTTTTCAGATGAAATAATGAAGCTGAAAAGCTTTGGTGCTCAGCCTAGACTCTCCTAGGTAAGAGATAAACCTGGTGCATCCAACAGAGCATTGGGGAGTCCTTGTTCTGCCTTCACTGCCCTTCTTCCTAGGGTCTGACACATTCCTCAGAACATGAGTTGGCTTCTGAAGTCAGGGTTGTGTCTGGAAACAAGCCTTTCACACTGTTTGCTTAATGATTAAGCAAATGAATAGGAAAATGTTTTTACTTAGATTGTTTCCATTGAGCTCATTTCCATATTTCATATCATAAGCACTTTCCTATCTTAAGTAGAAGTCTACCTTGTATAAAAAGAAAATGAGGTCCACAGAGGTTAATTAAGTGCCCAGAGCCCTGTAAGTAATTTAGTAGCAGAACTGCAAACACAGAGTTCTGACACTCTGAGCCCTTCTTTGCCTTTCTCAGTGTAAAATGTCAATGCTTTTTAGCCTGGTTGTTTCATTCAGTGCTTGTACTTTCCTGGTCATGGTAACTATAAAATGTTTCCTTTCTGATATGCTTAACAAAAATACATCTAATGGATGTGCATAGCTAACATATATATATATATATATATGTATGTATATATATATATATATGTATGTATATATACATATTTGTGTTTCTTTGCAACACAAGTCAATCTTTATTGAAAACTACTGTCATGATATGTACTTCATTAAAATAAGTATGTCTTAAGAATTTTAAATCTGAGGTCATCTACTCATCAGTTACATTAAAAATTAAAATAGTATGAATATACACCTAATTTTACTAGCTCAGAATGGATGGGCCATTCTTACATAGGACATGTAAGTTCAATGCAGAGGCGAAGGTGCCTTTAACCCTGGGGGACAATGCTAACTTAAGCTTGAAAAAGTACCAATAAAATGGTTTTAAAAACTAGTTATTAAACTATTTTTTAATAAAGGGACTGTTTTATTTATAGCATTCTGGGGCTTAGGCAGAAGCAGCACAATTTAAGCCAGTCCGTGAGACTCCTTAAGAGCTCAGTCTCAGATGAGGCCCCACTGGTCTATTTCTACCCACTCACCTGCACCAGGGCCCAGGATGCCACCCCACTCAGGTAGCTGCCTGTCCCACTGCTCTGGAACACCCTGCCCCTCCTGAAGTGCTTCAGGGTTCCTGGGATAGAGATTTGTCCCCTTATCCCAAGCGACTAAACTTTTAGTCCTGTGGGCTAACGTAAGGTTACCCCACAGGTTTTCCATCATCCAAATGAACTGAAAGACAAACCCTGTGAAACCTGTAAGATCAGTTGTGAAGTTTTTGCCAAATATTTGTTGAGATTTTCCATTCAAATCTCAATATCTCAATCTAACTGGATATTACCTATAAGGATCGTCATAGGTGCATTGCAGAAGTTATAATAATAAAGCAAGTCAAAGACTATCAAATGGATATATTATCATACTCTCAAATGACACAAGAATGTTGGTCTCATTAGTTTCATTATGTGTATGATATCTCTTTCTCATGCTTCTAATATAATCTACAAAGCTAAAACTAAAGCTTCCCACCAGCTAGGAAAGTGTGTGATGTGAGTAACTATTTTAAACATTAGACTAAAAAATTGATAGGAAAAAGAATAAAATGCAGGTGTTTAAAATAAAGCTAAACAATTTATTTTATGTGACTAACTACAGACTTATGTATGACTTTGTAAAAATAGGTAGTCAATATCCCTGATTTAAAAAAAATTAGAAATATAACAACTCACATATTAGCAGCAATTGGGAAAAATATCTTTTTGATAAGTATATAGTAAAATCTTATCTTAATGGAGTATGTAGCAATCAAAATGATCTGAATCAACTTACTAAAAGGAGAAATTGCTTTGACTATGTTCCCAAGTTGTTCATTTAAGTATTATTTGTAATTGCTAAAATATGAAATCAACTTAAGTGTCCATGAGCAGATGAATGAATAGAAAAAATATGGTACATCTACAGAATGGAATATTGAATATATAGCATTTTCAAGAGACATTCTGTCATTTATGATGACATGGATGGACCTAAATGGCATATTAGTGAAATAAACTAGGCTAAGAAAGCGGAATACCACACGATTTCACTTACGTATGGAATCCAAAAAGTCAAAGTGATAGAAGCAGTGGAATTTGTGATTACCTGGGGAAGGACAATTGTGATTATTAGGGAATGGGAAAATGTTAGCAAAACTTGCAAAATTTCATTTAAACAGGAAGAATAATTTCAACACAGTGACTATAGTTATTAGCAATGTATTATACACTTGAATATTGGTAACAGAATAGATTTTTAGGTGTTCTTATCACCAAATGTATGTTAGGTAATACTTTATAAAGCATGTTTTATCCATATACACATATTCCAAAACAGCTTGTTATACACCATAAATGCATACAATTTAAAATATTAATAGCCAGGCATGGTGGTGCAATACCAGCACTCAGGAAGCCGAAGTAGGAGGATTGCTCTGAGTTCGAGACCAGACTGGGCTACAAAGTGAGCTCAAGGCCAGCCTAAACTGCATAGCAAGACCCTGTCTCTAAAAGAAAGATTAATAAATTGAAGCTGCAAATTTATCCCAAAATTTTATTAACAGTTACACTCTATTTAAATAATAATGTAATATAATACACTTAGCATTTCTCATTATTCCTTTAATCAGTGAATTAGAATTTACAAATAGAATAAAAATGACACGTCTTCCATGCTCATTGATTGCTTTTGGGCCAATCATTTTCATTTCATTTCACTGACACTTCTATTACAAATGGTGCACTGTGAAAACAGGATTTTACTTTTTTATCAAAGGAAGGCGATTTCATTTTCTACCTCGGAAAGAATCCAATGCAAAATAGAGCCAGCATAATTACATACATACTTTTATAACTTCAATATCATAATATTTTGATTTTGCTTTACATCACACACTTTCCCAGCTGGTGGGCAGCTTTTGTTTTAGCTTTGTGGATTATATTAAAAACGGGGGAAGAGATATCATACACATTGTGAAACTAATGAAACCAACATTCTGGTGTCATTTGAGAATATGATAATACATCCATTTGACTTGCTTTGTTATTATAAATCCTATACTTCAGGTGCAGTGGCACCTATAATTATTTATAGCATTCTGGGGCTTAGGCAGAAGCAGCACAATATAAAACAAGGAGCCAGAAAGGAGAAAGACTGAGGAAAAACAGATGAGAAAAGCTGAAAGCAAGAAATGAGTCAAAGCAGATGGTAGGAAGAGGGGTCCACATAGATAGGACAAGGGTGCAAGGACATCTAGAGACCTGTCCTTAAACTCAGGGTCAAATGAGGTTTAAGAGAAGAGGCAATTTCTTACCTCAGATATAAGAGCCCACTGATTTCATGGGAACTAATCTTCAATCCAGGTTTTTCTAAAATTCAATGTGAGTGTGAATCCCCCAGAGTTCTCTTAGAATTCAGATCCCGATACAAGAGGGCTGTGATAAGCTACACAAGTCTCCATTTCTAACACACTTCTAGGTGATATGGATGAAGCTCCAGGTACAGGGACCATACAGTGTACAGCACAATCTTAAGGAAAGCCAATGAGTGAGAGGAGCTGCTGAAGAGAGGCCGAATTTTCACATTTAATGTATTTCAAATAAAAATTAAATGTTGCTTGCTATGAGTAGAATTGTGTCTCTCCCTGTGCAAAAGGTATATTGAAGTCCTAAACCCTAGTCATTCAGAATGTGATCTTATTTGGAAATAGTTTCTCTACAGAGATAGGTTAAAATGAGTTCATTAGAGGGAACTCTAATTCAATATAATTGGTGTATTATTAAAAGGGGAAATTTGGACACACAGGTTACAGTATAAAGATCACAGTGTGAAGGGAGATTACAGTGTGAACATACACAGGAAAAAGCTGGAAATGACACTGGAGTCATGCAGCTGTAAGCTCCCAAACACCAAAGATCATCAGCTGTCGTAGGAGCTAAAATGGGCAGGAAGTATTGTCCCTGAGAGCCATCAGAGAGTATGGCCCTGTGGACATCTAGGTTTCAGAATTCTTGCCTCCAAAATGATGAAAGAAGAAATGTCTGTTGCTTTAGGTCATTCACTTTGTAATGGCCGGTTTAGGAAATCAATACACTGCTGAAGAAGAACCATGTTTACAACCCTCTTTTTGAACCAATATTCAACATAGAAGAAAATTGAAACCTAGAAAGATTCAAATAATTGCCCAAGGTCTGCAACTGTGTAACACGTCTCCTTGTTGTCAACCAAAGCCATTCCACTTAAGTACTCGGCTTCCCAAGAGCATATGCAAATGGACTATCAGTAAAATAACACTTCCCAAAACTGTTCTGCAGATTCTTTTTTGATGTTTTATTAAGAGATGCTACAAAGGCTTTGTGGTTAACTAAGTTTTAAAACATTCTAAATTCAAGATGGACACTAACCAAATTAAACAGCTAAGTGAAACCTACCAAAAAAAAAAAAAAAAAAAAAAAAAAAAAAAAAAAAAAAAAAAAAAAAAA
>RJWM01015339.1:0-48076 GCA_004363535.1 Dasyprocta punctata
CTCTTGCCCCTTTTTACTTTGGCTGCTTTTGTTCGGTTGCTGCCTTGAAGTGCTGTCCCCGTGCCATGCCACCCTGCCTTGGAGCCAGCTGATTGTGGACTGAAACCTCCAAAAACTGTAAGCTAAATAAACCTTTCCTTCCCTAATTTTGTGTGTCAGGTGTTTTGTCTCAGCAACGAGTAAAAAGTAACCAAGACAGTATCATAAGCATTTCCAAAAGCATCCCTGCTAGATTGAGATATTTGCATTTCATTAGTGATGGGCAGATTTGTTAGACCAGTGGAAAACCAGAGGGGTGATGGTATCGTCAAGGCTTAATCATTGCTGTCTTTTTTCAATTGAGCATTCTTTTGGTAAAAAAAAAAATGCCTCTCAGCTACATTATTAAGTGTCTTTTTTCAAAAATTTGGAGTCATGGAAGGTAAGAGTTAAGAGTCTATCTTGAAATGTTTATTTTTGGCACATGTGCAAATATTAGATCTTTCGAAGGGATCTTTCCCTGGAAAATATCTGCATCTTGTATAAAGCATCTTTTTTATGTTTCATTTTTACATTTATGATTTCACAGAAAATCAGACATCTTTAAGGAGCCAGATTACGAGAAAGCTTGTGTCGAAACAAGAGCAGTAATTACTAAGTGTTATTTACATGTGAGTGAGGTTTCCCTGAGGGCCAGGTGACAGTTGCATTTCTGAGGCAGCAGAAAGGTGAACGGTAGCCATGGGAATTCCAAAGGAGTTACAGTGGTTCTAGATCGGATATGCTCTCTAGCTCTTGGCCAAAGACACTGTAATTTCTCAATGGAGAAAAATATTTCTAACCACTAAGGTTTTCAAATATTATATTAAAACCAGTATTTTTTTTTCCATTTGAGTGATTGAACCTGTGGTTACAATTCTTTGCTCAGAGAAATCAATAGTCCCCTATGATTTTACAAATAAAATTTGTACGATGACTGGAGATGTATCCAGAGGGAGATGTTTGAATTTGACATGGATAAAACTAATAAACTATATTTAGAAAAAATTTTAAAGATAAAAGAAATGGAGAAATTCCCTGTCTAGAGGTAGATGGCATCTTAAAGTTTTGGACAGTATGCTCAAAAGTATTTACTCTTCAGCTCTGTTGGGAGCCAATGAAACTGGAAATTGAACACACATGCAGTGCTGCTGCATGGCTGGGGCAAGATAAGATCACAGCTGAGGACACCTGGCTCTAACTCCAATCAACTAAGTAAAGACTGTAGTTGCAGGCATTCCACTCCTTTAGTGAAATGCAACATGGTGCTCTTCTCCTAAGATAGTTTTCCTAAATTAGACATAATCTACTTCTTGGAAAAGTCCTTGAACCACTCCCAAGTTCTGTTCAGTTTTCTGCATTTTCCACTCTAACCCCCTCCTTGTTTGAAAACTAAAATGAATACAGGCTGCCCAGAGACATCCCCTGTCCTAGCCACCAGAGTCTCTGAACTCTGCAGAGAGTTTTGATCCTCCTGGAACCCTAAAATCATACCACCTATCTCATTTATTTAAACTTTCACCATGCACTTGTTTGGGAGACTGGGGATCTAGGCCTGGTCCCTGATAACTGGTGCCTGGAACAGGGACCTGAAATCATTGGACTAGGAATTTTACCATGAAGGAGTAAGTCCACCTAGAGTGAAAAGTGTGGAAACAGAGAAGGCCTTCACAGGACCAAAGCTTTTCTGGGGACACCTGGAAAAGAGAGAGAAGAACAAGGGTGAGTCTTCCCACTATAAACAAGCCATCTTATCTGGGAGTAAAAATGGGGCAAAGCTCCTTAACCTAGGAGCAAAGGTATTGACAACTGCTCCAAGGCCTGCTTAAATGCTCAGTGGTTTATGTGCCAAAGAAAGACCTAGCAAAAATGTTGAAAGAGGTAACAAAATATAAACCATGGTTTCCTCAGACAGACATTATAGATATTAATAATTGGGAAAGAGTTGGAAAAAATCTTAAAAAAGCACATAGTGCAGGAAAAATCATTTCCCCTGAGACGTTCTCAGCTTGGAATCTGATTCCTTCAGTTTCAAGTCCATTTATTGTGGGACTCTTGCAAAATGTTTTGGATACATATCAATTGACACCTTATGATATCCAACATCTGGTACAAACATGCCTGTCTCCTGCTCAATTCCTTCATTTTGATGTAAAGCTAAAAACTCTTGTTTTGGAGCAAGCCCAATCAGCATCCAACAATAAATGAGTTATCTCATTTATTTAAACGTTCACTGTGCAGTTGTTTGGGAGACTGGGAAGCTAGGCCAGGTCCCTGATACCACTCCAGCCAAAATTCTACAAGTTCTTTAAAAAAAAAGTTGATAATATAATTTTCAAGTTAACACACAATAGCAATGTAGATATGAAAAAATTGAAATTCAAAAATGCTGATGGTGCCTCTGGTAATAAAACAAAGTATCATATTTCAAAAGATAATACTGGGACAATTGATTATATGGGGGAAAAGGAAATCCCTGCTACTGTATAACTTACACCAAAATAAATTCCCAAGAAACTAAACACAACTGTGTCACAAAAACATTTCAAATATTCTTTTTTAATTTTTTAATTTTTATTTTAAAGAGACTAAAACCAAACAAAACAAAACAGAAGAAAGCCAATCAAAACAAACCAGTGTAAGTGATGTAGGACTTCAAAAGAATAGGAAATCAACAATGGTTACCAGAATGTCTCCTGCTGTCTTCAAAATAGCCGCATATACATTTGAACATAGTAAAAAACAAACAAAACAGAACAGAATAGAACCAATAAAAACAAAATAATGAATGCAATAAAGGATTTCAAAACAAGATAATAGTAAATCTAAAATGGTTACCACAATATGTCTTGTTATCTTTGAAATAGCTGCCCACGCCATGGGATACAATAAAAGCAAATAAAACAAAACAGAACAAAACAGAACCCAACAAAACAATGAAAATGATACAGGACCTCAAAACAAGACCATAGGGAATCAACAATGGTCACCACCCTCAGAAAGCGATCCCCCATAGATGCTACACTGTGCATTGCCACCCTCTGAATAGAAGATCAGACTACTGGCTTTAGACTTGCAATGTCAGTGAAACACTAAACACTACAAGCATTAAATTGTATTCCACCTCAATAGCCATCATTGCAGCCTGTTTCTACAGATCAGCTGGTTGCTTACAGCTGGCACATGGGCAGGGTGGGTGGGTAGCTCTTCATGTTTCCCAGCCCATGCACTGGAAGGGTCTGGCATCTGGCCCTCCCCTCAGTGGCCCACACAAGGCCCCAATTTGCAGGGAGGGCTTTCTTCTTGGTGACTTCTTGTTCTCTTCCCCTACAGTCCATGAATAGTGCTAATTCACAGAAAAAGACTGGCATCTGGCTCTCCCTCCAGCAGCCTGGACATTTCAAATATTCTACAAGAAAATTTAGGAAAATAATCACATAAACTTAATAGATGAAAAGGATTTTTAAAAAGACAAATATGCTAATAATAAAAAGATAAAACTGGTATTCATACTTACATAAAATTATTTACTTGAATGCATAAAGAAATGCATAAAGCTTGTCAAAAGATAAGCTATCAACTGGGTGAAGATACAATACACACAACTGACAAGACTGTTACAGCAAATTTGTACCTGTCAAAAAGAACAATGTATGTAATAGTTGATACCTTGTGTCAACTTCAGAGGTTCAGAAACTTAACTAAGTGATTCAGCAGGGGGCCAGGGGCCTCACTTTGCAGACATCCTCATTCTGTGCAAGAGGAGGGCAAGGAGATGGTGTGATTGCTATACCTGCCCTAGGGACACTGGCCTGCATATAAGGGAGGAACAGAGGCTTTTGTTCTTGTTGTTTTTGCTGTCTCCTGCTGCCTTGAACTGTTGTACCTGTGCCATGCCACACTGCCTTGGATTCCGCTAATTATGGACTAAAACCGCCACAAACTGTGAGCTAAATAAGCCTTTCCTTCCTTTCTTTTGGGTACCCAATATTTTGCCTCAGCAATGAGAGACAAGCAACCAACACAATGTAGAATAATGATCAAAAGACCTAAGAATTATTTCAAAGAGAAGAAACACTAAATGACAAATAATCACACACAGAAAAGTTATTCTCATTAGCTTTTCATAAAATACAACTTGAGTTTGCAATAAAGTATAATTTTATAAACTTTGGATTCAAAAAAATAAGTTTTGATAACTCAAATTATTACATAACAGTTTTGGAAATCAGTTTGGCAGTATCTCATAAATTTGTATATTTGTATACCCCTTGTACCACTAAGTTTACCTTTCTGTGTACATGTTTTCATGTATACCCATTGACACAAACATTAAAGTGCCATCTTACTTTTCACATATTATTTTTCACAGAAAATATTATCAATAATGATTATGTCCATTGATAGAAAAATTTAAAAATATATTGAAGTACTTTTAAAGTAAAACCTGATTTTATAGAAACTGAATGAATGCCTGATACATGAAATAATTTGAAAAAATATAACACAATGTTGAAAAAAATCATGGCAGGCATTGTATAGCCTAGAAAAGTTCCTATAATTTAAAAACAAAACTAAGCAATATAATATTAGGAATACCTATTATTCTGTGACAGAACTTTTTTAAAAAGCTTTTAAAGAAGTAAATGATGAGATTACCTCCACGGAAAGACATAGTCATGGAATCAAGGAGAACCACATGAGTAGATTCGAAGTATTTAGAGGGAAAGGTTGTGTGGATGTTCATCTTATTATTGCACCTCATAATGGTCAATATACATCTTCTCTACATTCTTTTATTTATAGCAAATATTATGAAAAATTTTAAGGAATCAGTGTAAAGCTATTATTTCTTAGGATAAACAAGTGACTTTAAAGCCAGAATGTTTATTATGCACTGCAATCGTTTCTTCCCAAATAACAATACTAAGAAGGAAATACAGATCAGGAGTCAGAAGGCTTGGGGCAAAGCATTTCATCCACTGATGAGATCTGTGCATCGGGGTGAATCATGAAACTCCTCTGAGTCTCTGAACCCTATCTACAAAATAAAGATTAAAATGCAACCCTGTCCCATCAATTTCATAAGCCTTTATTGCAAAGAGGTAATACAATAGTGATTATATTAGTGATTTGAAAATTGTTGTGTGATATTTTGATGTTAGTAAAGAAATGTCAGTGCCTACATCTTGCAGTAAAATTTTGATTTGCAGCATTGTAAACACAGAAGGAGTAGCAAATAGAAGTTTCGCAAAAGGACAAAAACCGTCCTCCAAAGGGTATGGTTACAGAGCTCAGAAGAGACACTCCACAGGAAAAACTGAAGTTGTCTTTGTTCCATCACAAGGGTGAGTCTTTAGGATTTTGAAAATGTTAGTATAACTGGCAATAATGGTGGCAGCACACCTAGTAGAATGAGCTCAGCTGAGGTTTGCTTTGTCACCCTGGATAAATCACTTATCTCTTTAGTCTCATCTGCAGCTGTAAAACCTGGTTAACTTACAAGCACTGGTGACTTCATCTGTAATGCTATATAATTCCAAGGACATGAAGAAATTTCTTTGACAAAGAAAAAAATTTGCAGTAAATCCAAGAGTATCACAAAGAATATCTTGAATGACTGGTGTTCACAATTTGTTAAGTAGTTTTACATGCATCATCTTTTTTCATAGGACCTTACAATTTCACATGGAGAGGGTTATCAGCTGGCAAGCTATCTGGTCATTTTGTGACAGCATAGTCCTTCATCTTGCATTATTATAGTACCTTTGTTATAACTAATGAACAATGTTAATACATTATTATTAATATCTATAGTTTACCATAGGATTAACTCTGGATATTGTACCTCTTGTACATGTTATGGGTTTTGACAAGTGAATAATGGCTTATAGCCATCATTACTAATATACACAATAGTTTCATTGTCCTCCTTCCAAACCTCTGGCAATCACTGATCTTTTATTATATCATTAGTTTTAAATTTTCCAGAGTATCATATATTTGGAATTACATAGTAAATAAAATTTTCCAATTGGCTTCTTTCTCTTAGTAATATTTCTTTAAAATTCCCTCTATATCTTTTAATAGCTTGATAGCTTGTTACTTTTTCTTGCTCAGTAATACTTAATTATATGGTTGTACCACAATTTGTTTATCGATTAACCCGATAAATGATCTTGGTTACTTCCAAGTTTTGGCAATTATGAATAAAGCTTCTATAAAATCCATGTGCAGGTTTTAAAGTTGCAATTCATTTGGGTAAATACCAAAACATGTGTTTGCTGAAACACATGGTAAAAGTATCTTTAGTTTTGTAAGAAATGGACAAATTCTTTTTAAAATGACCATGATATTTTATATTCCCACTAGCAATGAATGTGAGATCTGTTGCTCCATATCCCCACCAACATTTGAAATCCCCAGTTTTTTGGGAGAGTTGTCCATCCTAACCGGTATGTAGCAGCACCTCATTGTTTTGATGTACATTTCTGTAATGGCATAGTATATGGAGCATCTTTTCACATGCTTAATTGCCATCTGTTATGTTTTATTTAGAGATGCTCCCCCAAGACCTCATGTGCTCATCAGTGGGATTTTTGGGAGATGTTGGATGAGTTCACTGATGAGTTTACAGCTAAATGTGATCTTCGGAGGTGCCGTCTGGTAAGAGGAGGTGCATTACTCAGGGTGTGGCCTGGGAAGATGTATCTCCCTTCCATTTCTCTTGAGCACTCTCTCTGCCTCTGGAAGCCTTGCCAGAAAGGTACTTCTCTCTGCCACACTGCCCTGCCTTGGAGCCATTTGCCTATGGATCGAAACCTCTACAAACTGTGAGGCAAAATAAAACTTTCCTCTTTTAAGTTACGAGCTTGAGATATTGTGACTCAGCAAAGAGAAAGCAACTAAGACATCATCTATATAGCTTTGAAGAGGTCCCTGGAGACATATTTTGATCATTTTTAATTGTTTTCTTATTGTTGAGTTTTAGAAGTTATTTCATAGCTTTAGAGTAAATCTTTTGTTGGATATGTATTTTGTAAAGATTTTCATTTAGTCTGTGGTATGTCTGGTCATTCTCTTAATAATGGTTTTGCAGAGCAAAAATTTTACATTTTAATGAAGTCTAGTTTATCTCTTTTTTTTCTATGATTATGATTTTGGCATCATACCTAAAATACCAAAGTCATGCCCAAGATTACCTAGATTTTCTCCCATCTTCTGGGAATTTTATAACTTGGCATTTTGCAATTAGGTCTTTGAGTTAGTTCTGAAAGGTATATGATCCCTGTCTAGATTCATTTCTTTTCGATTTGAATATTTAGCTGTTCACAAGTCATTTGTTTAAAATGTTATCCATCTTTTATTGAATTATCTCTGCTCCTTTGTCCAAGATCTCTTGATTGTATTTGTATTCATCTGTTTCTGGACTTTAAATTCTGTTCCATTTATCAATTTGTCTATTCTTTCAACAATAGCACCTTGTCTTATCTATAGGTTTTATTTAGTCTTGAAGTTAGGTAGTAAATTTACTCTTCTTTTTCAGTATTTTGTTGGATAATCTTAGCCTTTAGGCTTTCCACATACATTTAGAAACGGCTTTGTTTAGGAAAACAGCATGTTTTAGGCATATTTCAAATGGTCACTTTCATACCATGAGAGAATTTTTCTCTGATTTTTCACTGAGAATCCAATAATGTTCCTGGAAGGAAAATTCAAAAAAGCGTTTCCCTTAAATGGTGTTTTTAACTCTCAAGCTCATCTACACTAATCTTCTGGAAATTTGTCAGTTATAAAGTTTTCCTATCCCAGTAGTAGCTCAGATCACAGTGTCTATTCTTGAACTCTTTTCCAATAAGCTGTGATTTTCTGTATCTTTCCATTAGTCTAATTTTTGACCAGTGGGTTCCCTTTGACCTCAGTTATCTGATGGATCTAAAAAAGGTGTATTCATAATTCATTTGGCTTTTTCTAGCTAGAACAGGAGTGATATATTGAGCCCTTACATGCTAGGATGGAAGTTGGAAATCCAGTTTATACTTTTAAAATAAACACAGTTTCTCAGTGAAATAATCAGCACATTTTAAAAAAATTGAGTAGCCTTTTCTTTGAAGTATGTGTAGGTAGACTATATTTCATATTATCTCTTTTATTTTACCTTCACTGCTTTTTTGTTTCATTGATTTTTAAATCAATATATAGTCATTGGAGAATACATCAAAAAGTATTTTGATAGAAACAAATATTACCTATAATTTTACCATTCATTATAACTTTTGTTAATATTTTGATATATTTAATTCTAATGTATATCTAATTTTATCTTTTCTTTTTTAAATTTTTTTTATTTTAAAGAGAATAAAACAAAGCAAAATAACAGAGCAAATCAGAAGAGAACAATGCAAGCAACACAGGACTTCACAGCAAGACAACAGGAAATCAACAATGGCTACCATAAATGTCTCTTGTTCTCTTCAAAATAGCTGTCCATACCTTCATACACAATGAAATCAAATAATAAGAAAACAGACTAAAACCAATCAAAACAAAAGAATGAAAGCATTACAGGACTTAAAAACCAGATAACAGGAAATGAACAATGGTTACTATAATGTCTCATTTTCTTCAAAATAGCTGTTCATACCATCACACATAATAAAATCAAACAAAACAAAACAGAATAAAACCAATTAAACAAAAGAATAAGAGCATTATAGGACTTCAGAACAAGATAATAGGAAACCAACCATGATTACCATAATACATCCCATTATGTTCAAAATAGCTCGCCATACCATCAGACACAGTAAAATCTAACAAAACAAGGCAGAACAGAACCAAACATAACAAAATTGTGAGAACATTACAAGAGTTCAAGACAAGATAATGAAAGTAACATTGGTTACCACCTTCTCCTCCTAGATGTTTCCTCCCCGATCACTTTTTTAATATCTATTGTGTTTTTGGATCCTACTAACTCCTGTTTTTTATATTAGTGTACACATGTATGAATTCAAACTGTTTTGCTCATTAGCATGACCAATTTTTATCTTTTCTTTCTCTTCCTTTTTTCTTTTTCTCCCTTCTTTTTCTGCCTTTCTTCTATTAATCATTGGTTTCATTTCCATTAACCTATATATTCAAAATGCTGATGACTTCACACATACTTATGTGTAAATGTTTATACTGCATATGTTTTCAATAAACATGTGTATAATTTAACTTTAATATATGCAATATCCATATTTTATGTATACATATATATATAAATACATATGTGTTAATCTAATTCTATCTCTCTGTTGATCTATCTATTGATCTATGCCTATTTTTATATTTTTAATCTAATTCTAGATTGAGTAGAAGTCTCACACAAATTACCTAGGAGTCAATGCCTCTTGGGAAACTGAGATTTCAGGCCAAAATACTATCCAAAATTCCTTGAATTTGCTTTAAAATTTCTGCTTCTTGTATTATACTTACCTCAACTACCAAGTCAACTCATTCGAGAGAATCATTTATTTCCCATTGTCACTGCTGTGTCTCCTCCCATGTGTCCCCTTTCATTCAGAAAGGGTAAAACCTGTGAGAGAAACACATTCATACAGCAGACACTCTTTCAAATAGCGTGTGTCTCCGCAATTGTCTTCTCTCCAGAAAACTGTCTCTTCAATCTTTCTGTCATTGTCTTTCTTGTTTGGAAATTTTATTCTGGTATATCATCAAAACTATTTTCAAAAATGCCCTTGTGGTCAAACCTAATTTGGAAGTTTCATTTATGAATATAATTTGCAAATTTAACTTGTGCAAAAAGTGAAATACAAGTTTAAATCATTTAAATAGAATATAAAAGGGTTTTAGATACATAAATAATTTTGAGAAATAAAATGAATTTAAAAATCATGAGATATTCTAGAAAATTCATCAAGTCAAATTCTCATTTAATGATAATGTTTAGTTTTGTTATGAATCAATTCTGTGATTTAATTTTTGTTAAAAATGACCCTGAAATATGTATGTATATATGCATCTATTTTGCTAGCATACTTATGATTTAGTTAAATTTGACCTCCATCACTGTTAAAATAGCTGCTGAATGACTGCCTACCTAAAGTCAGCACAGAAATTCAGTCGATAATGTTGAAGTTTTATTTCTACCAATGAATCCCTTAATAGCCAAGTTTGCTAATGTAACTTGAATCATTACCTTAAAATGAAGTAAAAAGCAAAGCTAAATATTACTAGTTTTTTACATTATACATTCCCCTTTTCCATTTTCAGTGTTGAAGAACAGCAAGTAAAAATTACTTCTAAGTGCCCTACAGCGCTTCAGCTTCAGTCCAAGTGCTCAATAACCAGAGGCGACAGAATCCATTTCCAAACTCTGTGCTGTGGTGGGCTCAGCATGAGAGCCCCACTCCTTCATACAGAATGAAATTAAGGATAAAAAGAATGCTCAAAAGGTTATGGTTGGTGCCTACCTTACTGAGAACCTTCCACTTTTAGGCTGAAGTAAATGACACCAGCTTTTCCAAAGAAGTCTGAATTATTAAAGAAAAAAAATCTATGATCACTTGTCCATGTGGGTTGTAAAAGAGAACATGTAGCTGTATGTTGTTTAAATAGAGCTAGTGACAAAATAGCCAGGATAGTTGGGTGATGTCATATTAACAACCAATCCACACAGCTTCTTGAAAAACCCTTTGAGTCTGGGCAGCACCCCAGGTCACTTTCCTCCATGGAACCCCAGTGTGGTTCTTTCATATCAGTCCTTAGAACAGGAGACAAAATTTCCAAACAGCTCCTCCCCTTCAATGATAAATACATGATTGTTCTCACCAGTTGGTTAGCCAGAAACAGTGGCATGGCGCTGCCAAATTGCAACAGGGTAGAGAAGTGGGATTAGCTCAGAGGGAGAGGAGACTGAAATCTGGATGAACTTTAGAAGCCTCTGCCTTTGTGAGTTTAACTTTCACATGGTCTTAATCTTCCTACTCCTGACTTTTGTCAAATGAAGTTCCCCTGTTATCTATCAATTCAATCTTTCCATGCTTACTATACATAGATTGTGAACAAATTCTGTTCAGCACACTCTCAAACTTGTTCTGCATCCATAAAATAAAATTAAAATTTAACAGATTGATTATAAATCCATCCAAGCCAGCCACCGCAGGCACCAGGGCAGGGAAGCTGGGGGGATTATTGGTGGAAGCAGAGCCAGCTTGCTGCCGTGCTGCACTCCTCATGGAGTGAGTGTCCATAGACAACTTACCCAGCCCATCAGAGGCAGTTTCTTCATTTATAAAACAGGGAGAATAAAAATAAAATAAAATGAAGCAGGGAGTATGCTATCAACTCTTGGATGTAACTGGAAATATTAAATGACAATTTTTTATGAAAAATTAGTATAATGCCAGACTCATGATAAAGCCTTGATAAAACATTGTTATTTTTTATAATCATAATCCAGTTTTAAAGCAATGCAATAAGGAGTTTGTCAATCCTAATAGCAAAATAGTCCTGGGCTGCTGTATATAACTGTTGTTGTATACAGTGTAGTGTGTAGTGTCACATGTAGTATATAGTATACTGTTGCCTTAGCACTATATATATCTGAAAAGAAGAAGGCAGACAGTCAAGCTTTTATTCATAAAAAGTAACAACCAAGAAAATATTTGTTTTCACTTTGGAAAGTGAAGGTCTACTTTATTTATTCTTCTACTTAAAAGATTGAAGAGTACAAAAGGCAGACCAAGCCTATGTTGGGCTCTCCAAACATGACTGCTCTCCACAATGGGGATGATCGCAGGACACTTCTGGACTGGATCATGGGTAGCCAGGTGCAAGGGGACCGTCCTCACTAGAAACTATGATTGCCATAAGCCAAATCAATATGTGCTTTGATGAAACAGCTAAGGAAATGAATAATATTTTACTAATATAAGTAAGAATTTGCTAAAGTGTAAATTTTACTAATCTACTAAATTTTTACTAAAATGTAAGAATTTTGTATTTGGCCAACTGAAGTCACTATTCTAATCCTTAAGTGTTTTAGAGTCTACATTATTAAATATGAGTGAAAGTACTTTTACTCCTGCAAAACTACCTTGAGAAAAATGATAAAATTTATCTTTGTCTCCTTTTCAACTATAATTTCCCTTCTTTATTTTCCCCAACTCCCAGGTGATATCCTTTGGTATTTCAGTGTCAATCGAGCCAAACCTGACCTGACTGGGAAATAATATGAGGGCATGATTTTAAACCTAAATATAGTCATTAAGGTAGGTCACAGATCAAACTGTATGGTGCAAATCTAGAAAGCTTCCAAAAGCAAACACAAAAACTTTTTCATCATGGGTTTGGTGATGAATTTTTAGATACAATGCTAAAAACATAATCATGAAACAAAAATTAGTAACTGAGCTGCAGTAAATTTTAAAATTTTTGTTCAGCAAAAAATGCTGTTAAAAGGAAAAGATTAACCAATGATTGGGAAAAATATCTTTTCAGAATACACATAAAGACCTTAAATGAAGAAAGATCTTTTAAAACTACTTTGAGGATAACAATATTGCAATATATGAACCAGTGTAAATCTTCTATTATTTTTTTAAATTCTGTATCATCATTTTTATTCTTTTTTTGTTTTTAAAAATAAAAAAAAACCTCAACAATAAAAAGACAACCCCAAACAATGATCTGAACAGATACTTCATCAGCAAATACGTTTATGAAAAAATGTTTAACTTTATGTACTGCTAAGGAAATACTTTTATTGAAAGGATAATGCCAATTATAGGTGAAGATGTAAAACAATAGGAACTACCATTCACTGCTAATAGAGATGCAAATTGGTACAGCTGCTTTGGAAGATGCTTTGGAAGACACTTTGGAATTTTTTCACAAAGGTCATTATAGTCTTACCATAATAGGGTGATTATGCTGTGAAAGCTTGAGAGAACTTCATGAATTTGTTACATGGGTACCTGTTGACCTAGTTTTAAAATATAAACAGGTAGGTATGATGGTAAAAGAGACTGTTGGCAGAAGTAATAATAAATGCTGCGTCACAGAGATTGAAGCAATGTGACATTTTAAGGGGTAGCAAATTTGACTTTGCTGAGGCAGAAGACACAAGGGATAGGAAAAGTTGAGAACAGAGGCTGAAGGGATGAGTAGAAAAACTGGGAATATGATAACATGATAAGCATGTTAAGACAATCAGAGATCATCATGGAGCTTTAGGGAGAATTTTAGGTAAGTGGCAAAATAATTCCTGTATTTTGATGAAAAAGGAAAAATTGTGGAAAATGTGATCAAGATAGATGGTGTCAGGAATTCAGAAACAAATTAGGAGACTACTTCAAACTTACAGGCCAGCGATAGCAGGGTTAGTGATGGTGAGGCGTGATGTAAAAAGATGTAGGTGTAGTCTGAAAAGATTTGAGGATATAGAACGTGGTGCAGGGTTGAGGGGGAAAGGGGAGTTTTGCTGAGGGAGTGAGTACACATCTCATCTTTAATTATGCTATGGTGTTCATAAGAGTTGATTATTCTCTACAATACAAAAATAAACTGTAAAATGTCTTATGTTTAGCACTAAAGAGTTTTAAATTATCCCAAGTTGATAAGTGTTTGCACTTTTATTGAATTATTTTTATAGGAAACCTAAAATATCCATTAAGACACAACCTCAAAGTTGATATAAGTTCTTTTTTAATTTTTTTTTACAAATTCATCTAAAAAGGGGAGGTGAATGTGCATCAAAAAGCGTGCAATGTTTGTGTAAGTTAATACAGAATGCACAGTGGCCTAGTCCTGGGACCAGAACACTGTTAACCACACAGTATTGCTAAGTAAGTGTGGAGTGAATGAACAAAGGACTTAATGGTGCACTTGCATTCTCAGCTCACAACAAAGCTGGATGTCCCTGAAAAGCTCACATAATCATTTTGTGTATGGAACAGGGAATAATACTATTTTGCTTTGTTTTTTGTGAATTTCTCATGACCATCTTCTCACTAGATATTAATTTTTATTAGGAAAAGGAGTTGTGCATCACTGATGACCCTTCACAGAGTGAGGTAAGCACAAAACAAGAACAAGATGCATAATCTGAAAACTGTATAACAAATTAAAGATTAAAATCAATGTAAAGATCTCTCACATGCATAGGTCAGAATACTTAATATTACTGCATAGCAATACTGCACAAATTCATCTACAGCTTCAATTGATTTTCTATCAAAATATGAGCTATATTCACTGCAAAAATTGACTAGCTGATCAACTGATATAGAAATAGCCCTAAATAACCAAAATAATCTTGAAAAAGCATTATGTTGGAGGACTCACATTGCCCAGTTTCAAAAGTTACTGCAAATCTATGGTAATCAAGATTGTGTGAAACTGACATAAGGATAGATATATAAAGCAATGGAATAGCATCAAGAGTTCAGAAATAAACTCTCACATTTACAGTCATTAGATTTTAAAAAAGGATTCTAAAACTATACAATGAGGAAATGAACAGTCTTTTCAACAAATAGTGAGGGGAAAACTAGAATCTATGTGGGGAAGATGAGTTTGAACTCATATCATATCATACACAAAAAATTAACTTCACATGCATCATACCCTTAAGTGAAACTGTTAAAAATGTAGAACTCCTGAAAGACATCATAGGAATAAATTTTTATGCCTTTTGATTAGGCAATGGTTCCTGAAATAAAACACCAAAATTATAAGCAGCAAAAAATAAATTAGTCATCATTAAAATAGAGCCTGTTGTGCTTTACAGAATATTATCAAGAAAGTGAAAAAGCAGCATACAATGTTAAATGAAATGCATGCATATCATATATATAACAAAGGACTAAGAGTATGTGGAGAATTCACTATTTTAATGCAATTAAAAAGAAATAAATGATTTGAACTGATATTTTCCTAAGGAAGATATATAAATATCCAGTAAGTATATAAAGAGATTCTCAGTATTATTAGTTACTGGGAAAATGCAAATCAAAATCCTGAGACACCACCATGTCATACCCATTAGGATGGTTACAGAACCCAGAAGAGAAAATAACTTTTAGCATACTTCTGGAGAAACTGAGATCCTTAAACATTTTTTATTAGAATGCAGAATACTTTGAGAGTTCTTCAAAATGTTAAACAGATGTTAAACAAAAAATTGTGCATGAACATTTATAAAAATGTTATTCATAATAACCAAAAAGTGGGGAAACTCAAATTTCCATTTGATGAGAGATAAGTAGAATATGGGTAATCATATAATAGAATATTACTTAACAGTAAAAAGGAACGAAGTACTGATACATGCTACAACATGGATCTTCAATTCCCTCAGGAAGGGAATGGCAGATGAGTGAGCAAATGTTCATCTTTATTTAGTCATTCCCCATCACTTGTATTACTGCCTCAGTTCTGCCAAATATCAGACCAGCAGCACCAATATATTCTCATAGGAGCATGAACTCTACAGTGAATTGAGCATGTGAGGGATCTAGGTCGTATGCTCCTTATGGGAATCAAATGCCTGATGATCTGAGGTGAAGCTGATGTGGTGATGGTAGTACTGGGTGGTGGCTGCAAATACAGATGAATGTTAAGAGAGACAGTTCACTGCACAGAAACCACCATAAATCATTTTCTTGCATATGCATGTCAAAACCCTGCCAGTGAGTGATAAATGGCAATTAGCTTGCATTTCATGGTGGCTTTAGAGTGGCAAGTGAGTTGATGTACTTCAGTTATACAGTTGGATCTGATGGCTGGCTTTGAGTAAGAATATTTCACTTATTTTAGTCTCTGTATGGCCTGACCATTACTTTATTTACCACTTCCATATGCACTTGTCTCAGTTACAGTTTTGGTAAGTCCACAAGCTAACCCAAATCAAAATGAATAAAACACAAAAATTACCAGAGAGCTTCTCTGTAAAAGGAGAAAGATCCAATGATGTGACAGCAGACAATTCTAAGACTGCTCAAAATAGAAAGCTGTGTTTAAAGTAAAACACCAAGAATCTCACATAAATTATGGATTCATTGCAATTATGAGTGATTCCGAGCTCACTTTGTATAAGTGGTGACCTGCTAGCCCATGAAGGCATGAAACCTTCAATACTGTTTTGTGACGTGAAGACCAAGAACCATGCATTAAAAGACAAATCTTTGGAGTTTTTCAAAAGAAAATAATGTGAACAAGGAAAACAGAGGGAATAATTGGAGGCCACTATTTCATCAAATGTGTCTGGACTGAGAATATCATTTTTAGTGGCTAACTACATAGCTAAAATTAAGAAATCCTTTACTTTTGGTGAAGAATTGTTCCTGCCTGATGCTGTAGGGTTTTGTCATGAATATTTAGGAGAGTCTGTAGTTTAAAAGGACACACATGTTCCTATTTTGGCCAGCACCATAAGTAGACAAATTGATGAAATAACAGGGGACACCGAGACACAATTGTTAGGATTAGTGAATCGCCATGGTATGAAATTCAGGTTGACAAGTCTACCAATGTTGTCAAGACAAAAATATTTGCTTTGTGCAAGATATTTTTCGAGAGGATGGGCAAGAGGAGAGGTTGTGTGTGCTTTCGCTACCAGCCAACACCACAACTGCCGAACTGTTCAATTTTTTGACTGATTACATATGAGGAAAACTAAATTGGTCATTTTGTGTCAGCTATGCACAGATAGGGTAGCTGCCATGGCAACCTAGCTTTCCAATTTCACTACTTGAGTCAAAGAGGTCATTTTCGAATGTGAGTGTGCACACTGTATCATCCATAGAGAAATGCTGGCTAGCAGAAAAATGGCACTTGAAATTAAGAATGTTTTCCAAGATGTGATTAAAATTGTCAACCACATTAAAGTACGTGACTTTAACTCATGGCTGTTCACTATGAGGAGAAAGACGTAGAGCCCATACATCCTCTCTTATACATAGAAGTGAGGTCCCTTTCTAAACGTAGATCACTGCCCAGAGCTTTCTGACTTCTGAGAGCCACTCCAAAGATTTCTTTTGGAAAAATAATCACCACTAGCAGCACATTTCTGTGACACAAAGTGAATCACAAAACTTGCTTATTCATGTGACATTTAAACCCTGCTCGAAAAAATGTGTTACTTCAGAGAAGAATGACTACCACGCTCAGATCAGCAGATAAAATGGCTTTGTTCAACACTACACAATAATTATGGGAATGACAAGTAAATATCAGGATTCTTCTAGCATCTTTCAAACATTGGCAGAGATTTTGAAAGACAGAGCCAGGACCTTCTTTCTCCCAGCTGTTGCATGATCACCTATTTCAGCTTTCAAGAGTTTGAGCTCTATTTCTTAGTCACAAAAGAGCCCTGCAGTAGAAAAGAGTGGATCTGTGACCATTTGTGAATAAGCCAGCCAAATTGACTTTGTCTGTGCTAGAACACAATCGACGGCTTGAATAAAAGTGACCTTAGAACTATGTTTGAGACAACTTCAAATTTTCGTGCATTCTAGATTAAATGCAAGGCCAAATATCCTAAGAGTCCCTCACAAGCACTGAGTACCCATCTCCTATTTCCAACATCTTATCTTTGTGAAGCAGGGTTTTCTGCAGTGATAGCAACTGAAATGAGATTATGGAGTAGACAGGACCTAAGCAACACACTTCAGGTGTCACTGTCTCCCATCTACTCCAGATGCGACCATCTAGTTGCAAGAAAGCCATTCAAGGCCTCCACTGATTCTGCTTTATGGTGAATTGTATAATTATTTTGTTATATGCTACAATATAATAACAGAAATAAAGTACACAATAAATTTAAGATGTCTGGATCACCTTGAAACCCCTCCCTCATCCATCCCCTTGGTCTATTAAAAAGCTATCTTCCATGAAATCCATCCCTGATGTGAAAAAGACTGAGAACCACTATGCTACAATCTGACTGAATCCAGAAAACAAGATGAAAGCAAAAAAAAACCAGTCACAAGGGACCACATGCAGCATGATGCTATTTATATGAGATATTTAAAATAGGCAAATGCACAGAGGCCAAAAGATTAGTGATTTTCTAGGGCTATGATAGATGGGCAAAGATAATCAATAGGAATAATGCTTTCTTTCTTTGTGTTATTAGGTATTAAACAGCTTTGTATTAAGATATACCCCAAGTCTTACTTTTTGTCTTTTCCTTTTTCCTTTTCTTTTTCTTTTTTGTTTTCTTTTTCTTTTCCTTTTGAGAGGAGGTCACACTATGTCACTAAGGCTAGGCTTGAATTTGCAATTCTTGATTGCTGGTATTAAAGGTATGCATCACCAAACTCGACAAATATATAGCTTCTTTGGGGGAAGTTGTGATGTTCTGGAGTTAGACTGATGTTCACACTATTTCACGCATATACTAAAAGTAACTAAATCGCAAATCTTTAAATAGGTAAATTTTCATATATGTGATGCATGTTTCAATGAATCTGATGTTTTTTTTAAGTGCATGCTGTGAACGTGGTTTATCACTGATGGTGTTACCTTGATCTCCTGTCCACTTTCTCTTCTGTAAAATAACATTTTTTGAGAGTGAGTCATTTAGCAAGAAGTAAAAAGTTAAGCAAAACTTCTTTGAGAAAAAAACTTCTTTGAGAAAAAAATTAGTTACATTGTTTCATATGGGAAATTTCTCTATTTTATCTCAGTTTTTAATTCATTCAACAATCATTTTTATCTGTATGAACTTGAGGATATCTACTGTTTACTTCATGATATAATCTAATTATGCCTTTTAAATTTTATTTCTCAGCTTACTCCAGTCTTGGCCACTGGGAATTATTCCAGGTTGAGATTTATGTACACATAAATAAATTATTTCTTTAGAATAACAAGTAAAATTGACCTGAATAGATTTGGAAACAAATACAACCCATATCAAAAATTTCAATTGAGAGGGAGGAAATGGAACTGCACCTGTGCACTGAGAAGCAGGCTTTGGGCATTTTGCGAGTGGTGAGATCAGTGTGAACACAGCAGGTGTGAAGACAACTGGCAGGGAATCTGCATGCCATTTAATAGGCTCAACTCAAATGTGTTAGCCATAAGACAATGTCTATTATGTAGATGAAGCTATCGATGCCTCCTGTATTGGGTAATACTGTATACCCCCAAGTCCTCACATACTTTTGATGGGGCTAAGTCTGGCGCTTGCTTGTGTTCGGTTTGTTGTCTAGCGCCAGGATTGGCAATGTGAGTGCTGTACCCGCCCAGGGGTGGAGCCGACATACAGTGTAAATGAGGCGGGTCTTCCTCTTTCACCTCTCTCTCTCTCTCTCTCTCTCTCTCTCTCTCTCTCTCGCCAGTGTGCCTTGCAGCTTGCAGCTGCTATGAAGGGCAGCCCCACCACACCATGCTAACTTGGAGCCAACTAAGTATGGACTGAAACTCCCGAGAAACTGTAAGAATAAACCTTTCCTTCCCTAATTTTGGGCATCAGGTATTTTGTCTCGGCAATAAGCAAAAAGTAACTAAGACACTTCCCAAAATAAACTTTTTAGTTATTTTGCTGATATTCAGGCACAGAATCTCATGCTTTCAGACACTCTTCCTCTCATTTTTCCCCCGCTGCAGAAAATGACTCAGTACTAAAACCATCAGGAAAAATCTAATGAGATTTCCAGATAGAGTCAAATCCCTGTCTAGAACTGCAATAATTGTTTTGGGTGTTGAGTACATGCAGGGCTGCAGTGACAGCATTGTTTATTCTTTGCTTCAAAGCATATTTCAGAATTTCCTCAAGTTTTAAACACCTTTAAGGGAACTAACTAAATCTCAGCATTTGGTTGACTTTTATTAGGATCTCTTTGGAAAATAGGAGAATCTATCTAGTTGTTTGTATAGTATATTATCCTTACTGCTTTTATTTATGACAAATGCCTGTTCCTGGGAACAGATCTTTCAAGGCAGTCATTTTCTACTGTAGAAAATTATATAGAAACTTGTATTTCCAGTAACAAGCATGGGAAAATGTAAAAGAAAGACATCATGAACTATATAGTATGATGTTATTCTAGTTTTATAAATAAATGTTTATGGTAACCAGGAAGAATCAGTGAGATGTCTGCTGGTTGGATCACTTACTCATCTATGCATCAATTCACTTAACAAATAGTTAATGGCAATCACCATGTTTTAGAAGCTAGTACAACTTCTCCTCAGGTGGAATGTAAACAGAAAACAGACAAAAATATTTTAAATTATGATGAGGACACAAAAGGGGTACTGTGTTGAAAATACCGTAGAACAGGATCTAATATACCTAGTGTAGATGTGAAAAATTCTCTATGCATGTAACATTTCAACTAAAGCTTAAAAATATGAGTAAGATCTATCAAGTGGGGAGCTGAGAAGACTGCCCCTTCCAGAGAGAGACAAAAAGTAAAAAGTGGCCAAAAAGTGCATTGGTAAATATCTTGGTCTATTCAGACTGTTATCAAAAAATAACATATACTGGGTGGCTTATCAGCAAAACACAACCATAGGAGATGAAATGTCTAAAATCAAAACTCTAGCAGATTCTGGTGAGAGCCTGCCTGCTTCTTCACAGACAGTACTTTTTTTTTTTTTTTTTTTTTTTTTTTTTTTTTTTTTTTTTTTTTTTTTTTTTTTTTTTTTTTTTTTTTTTTTTTTTTTTTTTTTTTTTTTTTTTTTTTTTTTTTTTTTTTTTTTTTTTTTTTTTTTTTTTTTTTTTTTTTTTTTTTTACTGTGTCTTTACACGATGAAAGTGATTAACTATTTCTCTTGGCTCTCTTTTATAATCCCATTGGGATCTAATCACCTCCAAAAATCCTCACCTCCTAATACCAAGACCTCACGGGTTAGGACTCAAAATATTAAATAGGGGGTATATAGTCTGCTTATTGCAGTGGGGAAGTTTGAATTAGGGATCACTGTGGTTAGTGAATAGGAATTGAGTAAATGTGAGCTCAAATCTTAGGGTAAAGAGTTTGAATCTAGATTTAAAAAAAAATCAAACACCTAGAGGGATTTGGATAGGAAGTTCACAATCTTATTTCTATATTAAAAAGTTTGACTTATTTGCCAAAAGTGAATTTAAAGGAAGCAAACGGTGTTAGCAAGGATACGCTTTAGAGTCGTTCACTTTAATGTGGCAGGAAATATGAAGGTGGCTTGGTTTGGGTTGGTGGTTGCAAAGGATATTAGTTACTTTTCCTGTTCAACAAAATACTTGACACCCGTAACTGTAAAAAGAGGTTTAATTTGACTCAAGGTTTTAGGGGATTCAGTTCATGGTTGACTGGCTCCATAGCACAAGCATCATGACAGTGGGACCGGCAGAACAAAGCTGCTTAGCTCATGGGCACTGCCAAGGAGAGCAGGGAAACAGTTCCAAAGGAGAAGGAGATCGCAAAGTCACGTCTTAATTACCCCCCAACCTCAGCACACACAAAAGTTCACTTCATTAATCTTCCAGATAACTACCAAACCAATTAAATTGACAATTAACTGTCACAGAGAGTGAAAAGAATAGGCATATGGGGGGGTATTGAAATTGGAAGCACAGACCTTTTGGATTAACTAATATGAAAACAGTTTTGGAATTCTTCATTGGAAAACATTGAATTGGCATGCACCTTGTAGGAGTGCTATTTATTTAAAGGAGAACATAGAAAATCCCAGATGTGGGGTCATCACGCAGATTTGGAGGTAGAGTATATCTCAGTTCAGGTTTCCTTGTTCCCTAGGAGGTCAATATGTAGCCAAGTTTTTTTTTTTTTTTTTTTAACTACATGATCAACACATTTTTCTTTCAGAAAGAGAAGAGGCTTTATTTAAAAGAAATTAACTTTCTTGAGAAGCTATATATTTATGAATATAGTAAATTGGGATAGATCAAAGTCAGATCTGTCTAGACTTATGTCATATTCCTAGTTTTATTTTTCCATAAGCAAAATCAGCTCCATATTCATCTACATACATTAAGGATACCAGTGAGTTTGTGTGTGGCAAAGAGCAATGGTTTGAGAGACAGCTAACCTCTGCTATCATTTGGACTACGGACAGATCCAGGAAGAGGTGGTATCATCTCCTGCAGTACATCTTCTGGTGTGGAACTTCAGACACATAGGACAAAATCATTAGTCTTGGAGCACGTAACAGAAAATCTACTGATACAAATGGCCATGTAGGATAATAGTTTTAGTATTCAGGGTAGACTTTTAGCAGACACAGGTCCTTTCTTTGTCTCCATGAAACAAAATCTTTAGTATATTCATGTGTGCTTTTAATTATCTTATGTATAAAGCAGTGGTGACCATCTAGAGTGAAGTTTTTTTTATTAATTTTAAAATAAAAAAACAATGATACAGAACTTCAAATCAACATAGCAGTAGATAAACAATGGTTATGTCTGTCAGGCACGAGGTTGTGAGTTCAATCCCCGGTGCCACAAAAAAAAAAAAAAAAAAAAGATAAGATAAACAATGGTTAATTTATTGCATATTGCTGTCTTCAAAATAGTTGCTCATATTACAAGATAAGGCATGAAGAAATGATCAAACAATGAAAGAACAAACTGTTCTTTTTGATTAACTAACAGAGATTAGTAGTATAATTATCTATCATCCTTCCCATCTTTTTGCCTTTCTGCCATCCCAGTTCTTATTTCCTTTTCAGCAGTTTCTTCCACTTTCACATTCACAATATCTATTGCACACTTTAGGTCTTATTTACTATTTCAGTTTTTTACTTTAGGGAGAGAATACAATGTTTAAAAATGTGAGTCTGATTTATTTCACTTATGAGTATGGTCTCAAGTTTTATCCATTTACCTATAAAAGCCTTGAGTTTGTCCTTTATAGCTGAGTAGTACTCCATTGTATAAAAATACCACATCTTTTTTATCCATTCATTGGTTGATGGGCATTTGAGTTATTTCCAAGATCTAGCTTTTACAAACTGTGCTGCTATAAACATGGGTGCACATATGTAAAGTTTTAAAGTTATTTGCTTTAGATTCCTTTAGCGTCTACAACAAATTACTGTAAATGTAGTGGCTAAAAACATTGCAAGTTTATCTTACAGTTCTGTAAATTAGAGTCCAAATTCAATTTTACTGGATTAAAGTCACAGTCTTGGTAGGGGTGTGATTCTTGGAGTTCTGAGGTGAAAATTATTCCCCTGCCTTTTGAAACTCCTATAGTCTACTTGTATTCCTTGGCTCACAGCCTTTCCTACATACTGCTGTAACTTCTTTCTTTTCTAGATTTTCTACATTTCCTACTACTGACTATGATCCTCCTGTTTTCCTCTTAAAAAGACCCTAATGATTACACCAGCCCTTGTGGATAATCCAAGATAATCTCCCCACCTTGAGATTCCTAGTCACATAGTCCTTTTCTATGTAAAGTAGCATACTCACAGGATCTGGGGGTTTGGCTGTGGACATACTGGGCAAGGGAAAAGGTACTACCCAGCCTACCACACCCTGTTCACATCTTCTACCACAGCCCATTTCTTGCAGGAACCGAAACTTCTAGAGAGCATCAACTAGCAACCTCATACTTAGAAAACAACCTTTCAATAGAAAAATACTGTAAAAAGTAAGAAATTTAAATTAGATATTTTATCCAATTAGTAAAATTTCATTCATGCTGTCTATTTGGTCTGGAGTATAATAAAATGTACTGTGATCTTTTTCAAAAAGTTCCTCAAAAAGTCAGGCATGGTGGAGCACACCTATAATCTCAGCACTTGGGAGGCTGAGGCAGGAGGATAATTGCGAGTTTGAGACCAGCCTTGGCTACAAAGTGAGTTCAAGGCCAGCCTGGACTGCATAGTGAAACCCTGGCTCAAAACAATAGGGCTGAGGATTTAGCACAGTGGCATAAGTGCCTGCCTGGCAGGCACGAGGTTGTGAGTTCAATCCCCGGTACAAAAAAAAAAGAGAAGAAAATTCCTCAGAAGTATGTATTGGGCAATATTATGTTGAATTCGAAAAAAAAAATGGACAATTCAAGGAACCAGATAATAATTATCTGTGGTAACATAATCAATAGAGTAATAGTTGTGGATTCCATTATGCTTTGATAGCATTGAGCTTTGAAGTTTCACTGTAGGTTACAATGGCACTAAAAATTAAGTTCAGAATGAGCAAGTTTCTTCTTGTATTTTGTCTTCAAATTAAATTTAGAGATTCCAGGGTTGTAAAGCACCTTTTCATTCTGCAAACGTATAATAGGTAGAGAATTAAGAATATTAGGCTGAGAGTGTTTAAAAAACTCATTTGAAATAGAACAAGAAATCTGTTATGTTGCCTTGTACAATTTATTTCTAAGAATATTTCAGTATTTATTCACTTATCCATGCAAAAATATGGAGGGGGTTTCCAAACTATGTGCTCAAGGGATCTATTTTGCAACATTGTACAGTCATCATTATCAGGATGTTGGCTTTTGCTCTGAGTTTAATGGAGGCGGGCACGAGGTGTTTGATAGAAAGAATGACACGATTAGCAGGATCACTTTATCTCCTGGGTTGAAAGTAGATGAAAGGAAGGAAGACAGAGGTGATGAGATTAGTATAAACAATGTGCTACATGTGTGTAATAGGTTAGTCCAAATAATAACCAAGGTGTGATTAGTTAGCATGTGATATACCCCCATCAACAACACAAGGGAAATTACTTAGCATTTCAAATTATGGTATCAAAATCTACACCAGAAAATATGCTAGCAAGGTTAACAGACTGGGCATGCTGGTGCACGCCTATAACCCCAGCACTCTGGGTGGCTGAGGCAAGAGGGTTGTAAGTTCAAATGCAACCTGAGCAACTGAGTAAGACCTTGATTCAAAAAGAAAAATTAAAAAAGAAATTTTTTTTTTAAAGCCTGGAGATGTAACTCAGTGTAAAGGACCTGGGTTCAATCCTAAGTACCACTAAGTGTTATTTTTGAAGCAGTAAAATTGTGGTGTTTAAGATGAGCCAGGGCTAGTTACAAACATTACTCTTATTTGAGCAGAGCACAAATCCCTGACTTGTGCCGTTAGTGTTGACTTTAAGGTCTATGGCTGCAGCCTGATTTTTTTCCACTGCACCCTACCCGAAGGCTGACTGGTTCTTCTGTCAAAATATCACGTCCCTTTTTTAGTACAGGTTTCATGTCTGGTACAAGTCAGAATGCCTGAGGCCACAGGACAGGCCACTGAATGGGAGAAAATATAATTCTCTTAACTTTCGTAGATCCTTGGCTGGGAAAGATTACTGTTAACAACAGGAAGATTAACCGGAAAAAACGAGCGAGTTTTTTATGCCTGCAGCATACATCATGGTGGGGAAGGGTAAGTCTCTCAGGGAAGCAATTCTTTCTCCACTCAGTGGCTTAAGGGCCTTGCTTAAATACTATCTTAACAAAGAGAAGTAAATCTGAGGTGACAAGACAAAGGAGTAAAAGTTTCAGGCTTCAGAGAAAGTACAATTGTGGGAAGGTGGTATACAGTCTGTCCCAGATTCTTTAGCTTTCACTGGTCCTGATAAGCGGCTGTCTCCAGTGCAGGAGGATTTATATCTGTCTTAAGGGGAGTGAGGAAATAGAAAGACCCTTCATCTCTATGAATCTCTGTCCTGCCATCAGGAAAACAGAGAGAAAGACAGAGCTAGCTCCTGCTTTTAATTGCCTTCAGCTCAGAAATTCTCAATCATTTTGGTTTTCCAGGAAATGCTGCAACGTTTGGTCTAAGGTTTGCTTTCATTGTCATAAAATATCTCATATTGGGAGTTAATGCAGAAGGAAGGAGATAGTTACCACCTCACTCCGATGACAGACTATTTACCAACAGAGCCTGACATTTAGAGATAGATCAAATCGGTATTGATCTATTCACATCCAATATGATTTACCTCGTTTTTAATCCAAATATGAATTCTTCAAGGTGTAATCAACATACACGGTGGATGTTTAAATTTTTAAAATTTATTACAGTAAAAGATACATTGATGCTGCCCAGAATAGTCCCCTTACTTTGAACACACTTATCCCATCATTCTTGCCACTTTTTGAAGCAATTCTGGAAGTGCTTGTTGTGGTTTATACATTGTGTCAACTTGAGAAGTCTAGAAGCTTCATTAAATAACTCAGCAGCTCTAGGGAGCGCAAGCAGTTACCTGTTCATTGTGTCAATTTGAGAAAGTCAGAAGTTTAACTGAGGGACTCAGCAGGGAGCCAGCATTCTTACTTTGTTAATATCCTCATCCTGTGCAAAGGAAGGCAAGGAGATTTGTGAAACCTACGCCCTCCCCCTGGTGGGGGGAGGTTCCTGTGTACAATATAAGGGAGCAAATGAGGCTTGCTCTGGCCCCTTTTACTCTGGCTGCTTTTGCTCGGCTGTTGCCTTGAAGTGTTGCCCCAGTGCCATGCCATCCTGCATTGGAGCCAGCTGATTATGGACTGAAACTTCCAAAAACTGTAAGATAAATAAACCTTTCCTTCCTTCATTTTGGGTGTCAGGTGTTTTGTCTCATCAATGAGTGAGAAGTAACTAAGACTGCCCTCTTTCATGAATGTATTTATGAGGTATGATAAGAAAAACAACGAATGTGGCTGCCAAATGGCACCCAACGAAAGGCAGGCACTGGTCTCCAATGGAATTCGAGAGCAGGACACAGATGGAATTCTTGGTATCTGCTGGGGCTTCTCCCAGCTTCGTTTCCCACTCTAAACTGAGTAGCTCCAGTTGGTAGCATGGAATTATCGTTTTGTAATAGGTTGCTCTGGCTGAGATCGGACTCCGATACCTTTTGAAAATCCGAGTTCTCCAGCTTAAGGATAAGAGGCGTTGCAGAGGAGATTTGAGCCCGGAAAGCTTCCATTCATTCTTCTGCTTCTCTGGAGGCTGAAGCCTGGAGTTAGTTTCTGTCACAGAATCCCTGCGCCCTCCAGTGGGCACGTCTGGATGCTAAACTTTCACAGTGCCCCGTCCAAGAGTGGCTGGCACATCTGCCCTAGACTTTGTCACCAGTTTTCTAATTTAATTTTTTTCTTAGTCCCTAACCAATGACTAATGAGATACTGTATACAGGTTGGGGAAGATTCATATTTCAGGCTTTCTCTTTGCTTGCATGAAACAGACTACCAAATTCTGGGTGAAGGTCTGTCGCCCGGAGGGCTCTATTTCGTAGTAGTGAATCATTGCAAAGTTCAGCCCCACAACCCCTGTTCTTGCCCCTGTGGACCCTATGGTTGGAGGATGCCCAAGCTGAGCCTGACAAGCAGGGGCCAAGGAGACTCAAAGCCAGCAAGGGAACCTCTCTGGAGCCTAACCCTGGGGGACTTATAGTGACTGTATTATATCCACTTCTGAATGTGCATGTGTTTTATGGGTGTGTGTGTGTCCTGGAGGATGTAGTAGTCAGTTTTGTATTAGAACAAAATACACGAATGAGTCTACTTATTAAGAAGAAAATACAGGTTTGTTTATCTCACAGGTTTGAAGATTCAAAGGCATGGTTCCTCCCTTTGTGGGGAGGCAGTAGATGACGGTGAATCATGGGGTGAGCACATGCGGGAGAAAAATGCCACATCTGTGGCCAGGAGGCACAGAGAGACCAAGAGACCAAGAGCCCACAGCTCTTTTGGACCGCACAACCCAGTGACCTAAGCATCTTTCACTAGGGCTCCCCTTAAATGCCCACAGCATCACCCAGTAGAACCACTCTGGGGGCCCATCCTTTACACATGGACCTTTGCAGGATGTCTTAGTTACTTTTCTCTCATTGCTGAGACAGAATACCTGACACCAAAAATTAGGGAAGGTAAGGTTTATTACAGTTTTTGGAGGTTGCCAGTCCATATTCAGCTGGCAGCAAGGCAGGGCAGTGTGGCACGGCAGCCATTCACGGAAGGAGCAAAACAGCAAGCTGAACCCGCAAGAGAAACACGCCTTCCTCTAGCCTTCACTCTGTATGTTGGCTCCACCCTGGGTGGGTGCAGCACTCACATTGGCAATCCTAACGCTAGACAACAAACCAATCACAAACGCCAGACTCAGCTGCACTCATGATTACATGAGGCTTTGTGGGGGACACAGGACTATACCCCTAGCACAGGATAATCATCCAACCCATAGCAGGCTGTATTTCTCTTTCTGTTATCATCAAGTCTCTACTACTCATAGGTTTTTGGTTAGCTCAATTTAAAAAAAAAAGGACAATATAAGAATAATAATGCTTGGTGTAATCAAAGGAAGGGACTCTGTTCCCATGGTCAGCAGAGCAGATGCAGTGGACGCTGTGAAAGAAGAAGGGCTTGGCGGAGGGGAGGAGGGTGAAGAGGGCAGCACACAGAAACAAATGCACAGCAATGGAAAAAGGTCCTGAGCCATGGCAAGCTATGACAGGGCTGCAACAGGGTGCAGCTCTCCCTCTGCCATCCTAGAGGGGTTTGGGGAGGGCAGCTGGGTACACAGTGACCTTGAGGGGACCCTCCATTGGGCCCCAGAGTATTTAGTTGAGGGCAGTGGACACCGCAGAGCAGGGGGGATTTGAAAACATTTGGTTTAAAAGAGAAACTGCTATCTAGGGACTAGATATTTACAACAATTATGTTTGAAAAGTCAAGTATATTTGAATTGAAGCAGTTGATTTGACTTAATGTTCTCAGATATGACACATACATAGAATTTGTTTGGATCTATTATAAATTAAATGTGTTCTGCCTCCATGCTGTGATTTAAAATGTTGTCGAAGAGAGGTACAAAAGTGCCATCTAGTGGAATAAAAGAGAATTGAGTTGAAAACGTTTGCAAATTGATTTGTCTTTTTTGACCTGTAACAGTAGCATATATTGTTATAACAGGAATAACAATACCTTATCTTACACATTGGGGGTAAGGACTAAGGCACACGATACAATATGCAGCACACAGGCTGATTATTTAATGCTTTTACTTGCATTTTTAAATTCTTGTTAATCAAAATGATGGTTTTACTTACTACCACTGCTAATTATTCAGTGTGACCACTGAATTTGGTGTTTATGATAGCTATGTAACAAGCTGTTCACTCTAGATTATCTTTTTTGGGAGTTGGGCATCAGGAATCAAACTCAGGACCTTTTGCTTTCCAGGTAGGTGCTGTGCCACTGAACTATATCTCCTGTCCCAGATTATCCTTTAATATTTCTTTTTTATATAGAAGTAAATGATAGTGATGTAAAAGATACAGTTGTGATCATGCCCTCCATGGCATTGTTAAATGGGCTGGTCACAAAACTCCTAGCTGATTTCAACATGCATTATTTTAAGAGTTTCCCTAGAAGCTACTGGACTTTAGAGTGTAACAGAAAACGTTCCCCCACCCTTCCCCCTAGTCAGTATACTTCAGTTTCTTAGTTGCCCAAGTAATATTTCCTGTTGCAGTTGTTTGTGGTTCTGGTTGCCTCTGTCTCCTAGAAATGGCTGGTCACTGTGATGCGTAGATGGTCGTTAAAATACATATTTGTAAGAGCCAATCAAAGACAACCAAGAACTCTATCTCTGTTCTTCCCCTGAAACCTCCCTCCCTGAGCCTTTGGGACCGGATATTTTGGGAATGATCTCAATCAGTTCCTGTCCACGTAAAATAAATCTTTCTCTAAACCTTGGGTGTGGTTTCAGAGTTTCTGATTGCCATAGCAAGAGGAAATTGGGAGAACTTGCAGATCCTGACTCAGAATCACAGCAGACTCTGGCCATTGGCTATAAAATGCATTTAAATAATAAGGCTGGTGTCTCGGCAGCTTGTTTCTTTCCAGTATATGGGTATCAGTAAAGAGAATCACATGTCTGACAAGTGGACTGCTTTTCCATCAAACTCTCCCTGACCTCAGGAATAAACTGACAGCTAAAACCTGCAGTAGGAAGTCAGGACTGCATTCCCTCAGCTCGGCTGTTGTCCTAGGGAACCATGGGCTGAGTGGTACCGCTTCCCCATACTGGGCTCCACTTCTCTGAATGTAGTCACCAAAGCCTCTCTCATCTCTAACAGCTTAGGAGCCACCAGTAACTCAAGTGCCAAGTATCATCTTCCACTGGTGTCGTCACTTCTTTATGAATAGGACTCCACTCAAGGCGAAAACTCAAAAGGAGTAAATTAATCAGATCCCAGAGCAAATCTGACCTTGTTGCTCTGTTCCATGGGAGCAGAAATAGCTCTCTTTACATATGTTTTAATGCTGCAAATAATAGAAGGGAAGATGCCCACCAGAACCAGAACACACACACATAATGCTCAGAATTGAGCTCCGTTGGGAAGGTAGACAAATTGAGAAGCTGAGCCTTTCATTTATTGAACTTGAACACATCTATAAATATGCTGCTAAACTCATGTACTGATTGTCAGATAGAATAGTACAAGCTACTTTTCATATTTCAGATTTTTAATTTACAAGGATAGAATCTGAATGTAGAAAAAAAAACTTGTTTAAGTCTGGAAGGCATGCCTAGCTTGATTTTTCTTGCCATGTCACAAACACAGTGAAGTAAATCTGGCACAGAAAAAATCATTTAAACACCTGTATTAAGCTTTCCCTTAACTAGGTGCAGTAATGACTTGAGAAACACATCCAGATGCACTCATTAATTTGCTTAATTATATATATATATATATATTTGTGAGGAAGTAACATTTTGTCTCGGTTTCTCTTCAGTGCTTTCCTGTTCATATAATGAGAGTTATTTCAAATGATGGTGGCAGAGACTTATTAAAGACTCACACTTTGTGTTTGATGCTGTTTTGCTTGTGATAACCTAAGTTTCCTATTGCATGTACTAATTAAACTGCCTTCTCAGTCTCAGGAGCTCACCTCTGACTGTTCTTTTGATAATATCCAAGTGTGAGAGTAGCGGCCTAACCATCGCAGCTATGCAAATCCCCACCTACACACAGCACAGTGTCCTTTGAAAGCTTCTGGTGGTTACAAGGCCCACACCTGTTCCCTGGGGTACAGTGTAAAAATGGCATCGGTAGACAAAAGATAAATTCTAACACCTCTCTCAGCAGAGCAGGTAAATCAGTAAATCAAATGTACAGGAACAATTATCTCCACCTGGGACTCCCACCAAATTACATTTGCAATAAACTTGCCTGACACTCAGTAGCAAAAGAGATCCAGTAAATGTGTTAAATACTGTTCTGGACCAGTTGTTCTGAAGTATTTCAAATGTAGTCACCTTGAAGGCTTAAACTAAATGGGTAATGGCCATAAATGATAAACTATATAATTTACACAGCGTGGTACAGCCTATCTACAGTAGTTTGGGCTGTAAATCCAATATGAATGATTTCCTTTTAAGAGGAAAGGAGGGGACTCAGAGAAGACCAAGCAGGGACAGAGGGCCACCTCCACAGGACATGCGGAGCTCCTGGAAGCTGGAGGAAGCACAGATGCTTCTTCCCCTGAAGCTTCAGGGAGTGTGGCTGCTGACACCCAGACTTCAGACTTCCTGGCTTCAAGAACTGAGAAAGAATAATTTCTATTATTTTACCCACTCTCCACCACGGCCCCCTTTTGGGGCAATTTACTGTGGAAGCCCTCAGAAATGGACACAGTATCTGAACACAAGGAAACAGAGCCCAGGAAGGCAGTGAGTTTGAGGTGATAAAGTTAGCAGAAAGACTCATTTTCATTGTCATTCCCACCCCAATGCGCACGCGCGTGCGCACACACACACACACACACACACACACACACACACAGAGGGTACATTTCTGACTGAATAATTACCCTGGAATTATTTTTAGCTTATGAGACAGCCTTGGAAAAGGCAGAAAATTTTTCTTGCAAATGAAAAGAGAGACCCTTGCCTCACTCAGGCAAGGTGTGAGAAGTGAGTAGGGGCAGGAGAGGGAAAATTAGGCAGAATTCACAGATCATGCTGGACAATGGTGGCCCTGTGGCTGCCACCTCTGTGCCTGCACCTGCAGATGCCCTGCCCTGAGAAGAGGCACCAAGGAAAGGAAAGGCACAGAGAGAAAACTATGGTGACTTCACAGGACCAGCGCTGTGTGCTGCTGAGTCAGCTGTGAGCCATGAAATCCTCTGCTTGAAGTTATGAGACATCACCAACCAAAACACTGAACACTCTCTGCAGGGTTAGGAAAGGGGAAGGCTCTCCCAGATCCAACCGGGTGGAGAATGCGGAAAGCAGGTGATAAAGTGATACTAGACAACAATGTGGACCCCAGAGGTGAAGGGAGGAGAGATGAGAACAGGTCTAGATGGAGATGCAGTGCTTGTCAAAATGGATAAAAGCGTTCCTGATTTTTTGTTTTGTTTACGTTTTATTACTAGGGATTGAACTTAATTAAGGCCAATGTACTGAGCTATATCTCCAGCCCCTTTGAAATTTTTAAAAAAATTTTAAGACAGAATCTTGCTAAGTCACTAAATTGCACAGGCTGTATTCAAACTACCAGTCTCTTTGCCTCCACCTTCCGGATTGCTGTAATTACAGGCATACATCACCATACTGGCTTCCCCGATTTTTTTTTTTTTTTTTTTGCGGCACCGGGGATCGAACTCACAGGCTCTCACCTGCCAGACAGGGGATTAAGCTGCTGAGCCAAACTCCCGGCCCTCTTCCCCGATTTTTTAATGAAGCAAAACAATAGACAATAGCTAATGCTAGACGTGGATCAGATAATGTGAAATGTACTTGTAAAGCCTTTCTTAAACAAACACCTGAGTCTTGTACATGATTCTCATTCCAATGTTCGGGTTTCCTCCTGTGACTGTGATGGGGGCGGTGAGAAATGCAGCCTTCCTGAGGATCGTGGCCTCCTTACTGGGCAGAGAGCGCTGCGTGTTTGATGGTGAGTGGCAGCTCTAGAAAGCTGTAAGGAACCTTCCTGAGCATTCACAAAACAAATCACTTTTTAAAAAATAGAAGTTTTAAAACTGAAGAAGTAATAAACCATGTTTCCTAGAACAGCGCTGTAATAAACACCTAACAAATGTAGGATTAGATTGAATGGAATCAGGGCTGGGTGTTGCTGGGTGGTAGAGCTCGAGTTTAGCATGCCCAAGATTTGATCCCCAGTACTGCAAAATAATAACGATAATAATAATAATAATAATAATAAACTTTTAAAAATAATTGAGTCAGGGTTATAATAATTCTTTTGGCGAATATATCCTGATATACTGGGATGTTTTTGCTAGTAATAGAAATTTAAATTCGAACTGACCTAAACACAAAGAGGGAATCTATTGCTATGAAATAGGAAAGGGCAGGATTAATTCAGCTCTCAACACTCTGCCTTTGCATCACTGTAGTCTTAAGGCTGGCTTCTCAAGATTGTGCCACCACTATAACGGTAGCTGCTTCCTCATTCATGTCGAGGGGGAAGAGATAGTCATCCTTTTAATAATCAACCCAAAGTCTCCAAGTCTGCACAGACTGACATCTCTAAGCCAGTCACTGTGGCTGGGGGAATCGATGTGTCAGATGCCTTGGTTTGCCCACTATGCCTGGCTTTGTAGGGCAAGGAAGACGAGATTGTGTCAGTGAATGTGCACAAACTAGTATCCACCTCTGGAACAGGAGGTGTGGTCACTTGAACCCCAAATGCACATCTGTGGCATGCGGGGAGAGGGCTGGATAACCAGAATTTTCACCATACTGAGACACTATCAAGGTTGAATAGTATGCATTCTGGAATTGCTTTGCATTTTCAGCAATAATTCTTACCATGTTGTTATGACTGCAAAGAACATATTCCATTTTTGTCTTCAAAGTAACTGCCAAATTAATATTTGGGTAAAAAATTAAGCAATTATTAGCTTGGTGATCATGTATACCGAATTAACACAATGTCATTTACGTTAAGAAAATCTTGAGATAAAAATTGAGATACCTTTTTCTAGCTATAGAGTTGTGGGAGGGAAAAGTGCTACAAATTTTTGGAAAGAAAATTTGCCAAAATTTATCAAAACTGCAAATATATTCCTCCATCCCCTTTTATGTGGCTGTTTTTGCCGTTGTTGTTTTTTTCAACAATACTGCTTCTGAAATACAATTTGTCTTACAAATTGACCTGCACGTATGAAGAAGAGAGGAAGACTGAAGCAACCTAACTGTCCTTCAGTGCGGGATTGATTAAATAACATATGAATCTCTGAGATAGAATACCATTCTTCTGTAACAGGCTAAGGAACCTCACTGTACCAATCAGAAATATGTTAAAGAGTGAAAATTAAGTGAGAAAAACACTAAGCAGTATATAGTTTGAGCAAACTTTGGGTATAGGGGAAGACATCTTTATAATTTACATTTTATTACTTCTCATAGTGTTTTAATTTCTGAATCATGGGTATATATTAGGTATTCAAATATTAAGATATTATGTAAAGTTACATACTAGAAACAAAAAATGTGTTTTCATCTTATACTTTGTTCTGTTATGTTCTGTTGGATTTTACTATCTTAAAAAAAAAAAGAAATGACAACCCAATCCTTTTCTATGTGAAGTTAGCTCAACACTGTGAAGGTAATAAACATATAATGAAATAATATTGTTTGCTAGTTTTAAGGAGCTACAATTCTCCTCTCCAGGTGTGTTTGAAACTACATATATTTGGGATCTGGTTCACTTGTGCTCTTTTAGTCATTTTGATCTTTGGGATTTGGGGCAGAGTTGTTGTTTTTGTTTTTTCTTTCTCAGAACTGTGCCCTTCTTACCCCACTTGTTGAACTTATCCTTCTTTTCTCAGAGAACTCTGTGCATCCTGCTTGTTCAAATTTGAAATTGCACATTTTCGTGTAATTATTTTATTTGTTGTACATGTTAACTGGACTGTAAACTTCATGAAAATATATATACTCATCCCTGTATTCCCAAGGCTCAGTGTGATACTATTACATAATTTTGTTCAATAAATATTTCTCATATTGGGTGAATTGCATAGTTATTGGTGTAAATTGAAAACTATGTAGAGACAGTTCGAATCCTAGGCTATTGTACTGTAACAGAACAATAACCAAGTAAATATTTCCAGTAAAGAGAAAACTTCTGTATTTAGAATACAAACAGCTATTTGAAGATGCTGAAGCCTCCACTGTAAGCTCCAAAGTTGGTTTTTTCCTTGTAGTATGGATATATTTTATATTGATTTCTCTCAACACATCTATTATCTACCTCTTTGCAAAACTACACTTGGAGCAGCAGCTTTCCTTAGTAAGAAAGCTTTTCTCCCTTGTCTCCATTAACTTTCCCCTTCCAAAAGCACTGCAAAGAAATACACAGTCTACACACAAATGGTTTTCTAGTCAAGTGCATCTCTATAATTTGTCCCCTAGGGGACTATAGCACTACTTCTAGGTAAATTGCTGATCCTAATCTCCCATACACAAATTCTGTAATCTTCATTTCACACTCAGTTTCAGCTTGTGCCTGCCCCCATTTATATGCAGTAGATATTAAAAACTGAAAAGACAAGAATTGTGCCCTTCTGAAATCCTGTCATCAAATTCAGTCAAATTCTTTCTTTACACGAGAAATGTGTTCCCATAGGCAGTGTACAGAGTCTTGTACATTGATGATAATTGTCTTTGTTCCCAGTTCCTACAGCTTGTTTTGTTTTATTTATTTAGTGATTTTTTCTGGTGGATTCCTTTTAGCAGTTCTACCTGGCCCATTGGTGCTACAACTCGACAGTTTTAGAGTAGCTGCCATGGTGTAATCTTCAAAAATATCTCCTTATGGGAATTTCCTTGGCTAAGTAAAAGTGTAATCAAAAAGCAAGAGACTGGATGCTAAAAACAAACCATGATTATCATCAAACGGGCATTTTCAAAACATAATTTTTAAATATTGTATTAGAAACATCAAGCCCATGCAGTTTGTAACTATGGAGGAACCATAACATAACCATGTTGTCTTCAGTGAAATCCAAGCCCTCTTCTAGGGAACAGTCTGGTTTGCCCTTCAGGAGTCGAATGGACCAAGGGCTCCTTTCACACTGCTTGAGTTTTCTCCAAAATCCAGTCCACATACTTGACCACATTGGTGTAAACTCCCGGCCGTTCTCTCTGACCACAGCCTTCACCCCAGCTCGTGATGCCCACTAGATGCCAGACCTCATTGTGCTTACAGGACAGGGGACCCCCAGAATCTCCCTGTGAAAAGGAAAAGGGAAAAAGTAGCACAGATCACTTTAGATGCTTCCCATAATAAATACATTTGTCCAGAGTGATTTTGTGTAAAATTCAACTCTGGTTCTTTCATAAACTGCAAAGCACCTGACAACTCATTTTCATCCAGTGTATGTATGTTAGATTTCAGTAAATAAGACAAATACGTCTTGTTTCCTGCTTTTTGGCAGAAGACTGCTTTTTAAAATGTATCAAGCATTCTAATTTGAATATATTCAATTGGTTGATAGCACTCTATTACCTTGCAAGCATCCTTTCCTCCTTCCCTGTAGCCTGCACAAATCATCTTGTTGGTTATTTTATGTCTTCTGTATCTTGTTTGGCATTCTTCATTTGACACCAAGGGTATCTTGGCTTTCTGGAGAGTGTTTTGTATGTCTTTAAAAAATTGTAATCTGTTAGCAGGCTAATCATATATAAAATATTGATTAAAATTGTATATAAAATTTTAAAATAAAAATTATACTTATGTAAAAATCTAGGAAAAAAATTAGGTGTACTTCATAGGCCTTTTATACTTACAAAGTATAAAAAAGACATTATTTCCACTGTTGTGCATTCCATCTTATTAATGTTAATCAAGCTTAAAAATTAATTGTGACTTATTAAAATTACTTCCCAGAGAAAATAATTAGATAATGAGTTAAGGCATTTACTGAAAAGTGCTACGTCTCACATTAAATTTCATTTAAAGTAGTTTTTAAAGAGGTTTAATCATACTTAAAATTTCTAATCAGATTGACATAACATCTTCCTCACTTGGGTGATTTTTATCTTTTTATCTTTATTAGTACACTTCCTCCAATTGAATGGTACTATTTTATTCAATTCATATCTCAGCAATATGACTTGATAGAGCAGAAAACATGCATAGCTAAACTATGCCCCTTATTTTTAGGATACAGCATATATTAAAACAGCATTTTTTACCTCTTAATTTTGTGTATCCCCATCCAGTCACCCAGCAGTCATTATATATTACATTTCTATCTCCTTTAGAAGGTAGACATATGGGTCGCTGAGAATCTAAATTTTTAAAAAATCATAGTTTAATCATCAGAAGCAAAATACATCTTCTTTCCCAGAAGAGACTCTCTTCTCTCACTTTTCATTCTACATGCCTTTGCTATTTGTTATATTCATTTTGTGCCTTCACATATATTCATCTCTCCCTTTGTTCAGTGTTACTGTAGCTCCCAGGATGATGTGACAAAAGACAACCAAGCACCTTTTCACTTACTACTTCGCTCCAGCTAGGTTTGTGATTCCATGGAAATTGTTTAATCTTGCTGACTCTTCATCATTCTGTCCCTAAAAGGGAGCTAGTAGACTCCAAAATGTTGTAAAATTATGCTGTCCTATGCACCTGAAGAAGCCTAATATTTTCACCCACACCCTCAACATAAGATTCCACAATCAAATGAGAGAGTCAATCTCAACAGAATGAAAGCCAAGTTTTCCAAACCCTTTCCCTTTGATGAAAGCACATGAACAGGTTGGTAGGATCATGTCATGACTATCTTGTTAGTAAATATTTCATCTAGCTCACCTTTGTAGATAAATTTCCACTTAGAACTCTATATACCTGTGTAGTTCATTGTTGTTTCCAGTTTCAGCAAGGCGATATCATACCCACTTTCTGCCATTTTATATTGATCATGAATTATTATTTCTTGTACCCCAAAGAAAGGAGTATCCTCATTTATTTCAGACTGATTTACAATGCCACCATAGACACGCAGAATTTTAGGTGATTGTACCCTAAGGAATGAACAGTAGAGGGAAATTTATTTCCTTTATTATTTATTGCCCAAACATTTTGAGCTACATAGCTATTAAACTGGCTATTACTAAATTTCATGCCAATAGTTTACTTTCAGGTGGAAAGAGTGAATTCATCCTAAAGTTTTTCAGTTACACATTTTCACAGTAAAGAGCATACTGAATTAGCATTTATTTTACACTAAACATAAAAATAAATGCTCTTTCCATTCATACACACATACACACACACACACACATACACACACATTCATGAAAAGTCCTGGGTTTTAATCTTAGTCCTTCCATTTACTAGCTGTGGCCCTGAGAAATTCATATAGACTTTTTGTACTCTGCTTCCCTATATGTAAAATGCAAAGGGAACTGTTAACCTCATATACATTCTTCAGTTATAATGTCAGTGTGCCTCAAATGGATTTAAAAAAATTTGCAACACACAAAACTGTGACTGGAGACAAGTCAGAAGATACTAAAGTGGCAAAGAGGAAATCTGATCAACTAAAACTTCCAGGGACACATGCATTCAAGCATTTTCCAACATGCATTCAAGCATTTTTCAACTTTTATGTTTGACCAAGAGCAAAAGTGACACAAATAGGGAATAAGATCAAGGATGCATAATGACGTCTTCCTGTATTTAAGGGGGTGGTGTGAAGAGAGGAGAAGAGGGGGAAAGGTAGAGATGGGGAAAGAGGGAAAGGGGCAGAGTAAAGAAAGAGCAAGAGTGAATATGGGAAGCTGGAGTCACAGGATGGGAAATTCTTCATCAGTTTAGTTCCAGATTCCATAAACAGAGACTGGCATGCTTCCTATAGGAAATAACAGAAAGCCCTCGGGATGTGTTTGTATTTAAATGGGACAGGAGACCAGTGTGCAGTCAAATAGTCTCATTTCCACACCCATTCTGTTGCTAAATACCATGCTGTAGACATGAGTGGCTCTTCCTTTTTGGTTTTTATCTCCCACTAAAGATGGGAAATTAACTTAGCACATAGAATAACTGACATTTTAAAAGTATTTATAAACTAATACACAGTACTAGACTTCACATATGTATGAGAATGGTAGACCAATAAAAATAGCAACAGAACTGACCCATGGAAACAATGAGCAGCCGTTAATATCCACTGGTCCCCAATGATGGATCCTCCACACAAGTGTCCCCGGCTGGGCGCTGTGACATGCAGAGTTATCTGCCATGGCCACTCACCATGGACAGACACAGTTCCACCAACAATTCTGGGCTTGATTTTGGTTGTGCACACTACAAAAGAGAGATTGCAATCAGTGGATTTTATTTTCCATCAGTAGTTATGTTCCCCGGGGAACAAATGAAAGTAAAGTTTTCTTCGATTTAAGAATTTACCATGACCCTGAGTTAAACTTTATCACCAAGTTGACAAAGAAATCATGCACATACAAATGCAATGATCAAATCCCCTTGTAAGCACATGCCGTCTGGTACGACAGGCCAGGGGTCGCCTTCAGTGACAACAGTGACTGACTTTTTAAAGGCAATGGTTGTCAAGGGTGGCCCCCAGACCAACCACATGGCCCTGGGACTAGTTAGACATGGAAATTCTTGAGGCCCACCTCTGACCTGGTGAACCAGAAACTCTGGCAGTGGGGCCCGACAACCTGTGATTTAACTTGCCCTGCTAAAATTCTGAGAACAAATGTCACAGACAAAAACTGAGCACTTCCCACTCAGTCTGCAGCCCTTGTCCAGTCCCCCTCCTCACCGTCTCCATCCAGTTGACCCTGGCTCCCTGTTATACTTGCTTCATCCAGGCCCAAACCAGGGCTGATTTTCTGTTTGTAAATTTCTGCCTTTCAGCCTTGTTGACAGTTTAGGACTTTTTGGGGTTCACTACTAATACTTTCCAAGGGCTTTGATTCAGGCTCATGGCTGGGCTTCTCTCTCTTCTTGGCTGTCTTGGACAGGACATCTAACAATCTCCTAGGTGGTGCCCATGTGCTGTACCAGACCTTTTCAGGTTTTTCTTTTCGCTATAGGAAAATGTGTGTGTGTGTGTGTGATTTTGGAGTAGATTTAAAATAGGAGAGGTTGGGAAAAGAAGTTTTGAAAGAAACAGTTAACCGTGAGCTGAGATAAGAATGAGCATGAGGTGGTTGTAACAGTCTTAAGGGAGTTCTCACTTGACTGTATTGGGCAGACAATAGCTTTGGAAGCCCATTTTAAAAGATCTTAACAATTTATTGAAGGCTCTGATAGATTGCAAGCTTAGAAATGTCATAAAGGCAAAGTTTAGGATAGATAGTTGGCATGCAGTAATTAAGACATGTTAAAAATAACTTACAAACAGCATAGAAGATACAGATCATAAGTATTGATATTCATTCTATTCTGTTCCTCAGTTGAAACAAAATACTGAAATACAGTTTTCAGCATTACATTTGATGTTAGGAAATGTTCCTTTTAATGGCTTTGCTATGCATCTTCAGAAAGTTAAATTATATTGTACCTCAACAATAATACTGGACATAACCAACATTTGCTAGATATGCTCTCTCTCATTAGAGTATTATTTTATCTTATATAGTGCAATAAAGACTGATTATTTAATTCACTTAACTCAGAAGCTGCACTAAAAAGGCATAAAATTTTATTTTCCTTTATACTATCAAATTTAACCAATTTACAACAGATACATTCTGTACCCTCCATAGACGAGTGTCTAAAAACTCAACAGGGAAGTACATAAGGTGGGAGGGTGGAAACCATATCTGAAATTTATCAAATGTAAGTGCTTGTTTCTATTTTTAAACCTCACCAGCATCTCTTAATGTATTTGCTAAGTGTCCCTTCTAATGCCAAGTAAGACTAAGACAACAGTTTTTTCAAATGCTCCTTCTTGTCTCTGGTAAACTCACTGTGAGGAAAACAATGTATGAGTTATGACATAATTGGGTGCTTTTCTGAAGACCCTTAACTCATCCAAAAATTCTCATCAAAGGACCTTTCAACTCTAGGAAATAATATTCCATTACTTAGGATATTAGCATTGTATGTAGTAGAACATCTGTATATTTTACAGAACAATTTCCTAAATGTTGAGGATTAATTTACCTTTTCAGTATAGCAAATAATCCAACATGAAAGATTTTTATACTTCTAAAATTATTGCAAAGCATGATTACCATTTCCATCTTATTCGTTAAATATCAGTTTAATCTAAATGTGTAGTACATTAAAATTTTGGATACTAAACAAAGCAAACAGTGTAAAACATGTTTTGATGTAAATCAGTAAATGATAAAGCCGCAACAGATTATTCTGATAACTTAGGAAGAAGTATTGTGGTATATTCTTTTCCTGTTGTAATTCTGTTCCTTGGAACAACTCCACTTGGCTACACACCATGTCTTATGCTGAGAAACCAGTCACTGGAACAGAAACACTGTTGAGATAATTTGAAAATAATTTTTATTATTGTAAGCTTTGTGTAATCTAGAAAAGACTTTTTAATTCTACCCTACCAGTCTCATATTATAAATTACTAAAGTTTCTCAGTAATCGTTGCTAATATACTGAAGTCCACAGAATCCTTGTCAGTGTGAAAGAATGAGAGTTCCCCAAAAAAGAGCTATTCCAGTATTTTTTGAGTAAACACATAATTTTTGGAGCATATCATGATCATTTATATTTCACTTTAAGATCAAATGGGAAGAAATGAATAATTTGGTTAACCAAGGTACTGGTTGATTTTTTTCACCTGAGGAATAATAAGAATGATCCCTGGCATTGATAATGAGAATCAGCCATATGGTAGGGCCGGGGATGTAGTCTGGCAAGCGTGAGGTCCTGAGTTCAATTCTTGAAACTAAACAAACAAACCAAAAACCTATGTATAAGAATCAGCCGTATGAATGTTGACTGAATCTGTGTGTCAGCAGGAAATCCTAGCTGTGTAAATGTTTCAAATTAAAACATGCATTCAACTCATATTAGGCGGGTAGGATTTACTTAAGCTATAATTTATACCTTTAAAACATGGTCAGCTTGCATGAGAGAAGTGAAAATAATGAAAACTGCTAAATTCGTTAGTTTACTAGCTTAGTCCCTCTGTGGCTGTTATTATCTTAGTTACAATATAATTAGCATAAAATAATTTCTTTATTTGTATTTTTCCAAGTGACATCACACTTACCATTGTCCATTTTACATAGCCTTAATGTATATCCAGAAATGCTTCCTGTCCCATGAAGTATTTTAGTTGGAGAACCATTTGAAGAAAGTTTTAAGTAACATTTGCCTCTACAGTTGGGAACAAAGGGGGATAAATATAAGTCACCTAAAAAATGGATGAGACATACACATCTACTTAACCTTTTATGAGTCTTACTTCCTTTCGTTGCAGTATTCTCGAGGTGGCAAATATGTAAAAAACTGACAACGGATGGCATTGGTGCACATGGTCTGGCAGGCTTCATGACCTCTCACTTCAACAATGTCGAGTTCCTCTCCCAAGAAGTCAGTGTCACGGTAAAAAGAAGAGTGGCAGAATACTAGACAACGCATCACATAGCAGCAGTGAGACAGATGACTTTAGCATTCATCCATTTCCCCAGGAATCGCTGGTCTCCCCCAGAAGGAAGTAGAGTCACTGTTTACCTGGGATGCTGTGTCTGCAGTTTTGTAGACTGAAACCGGAGAGAGCTTTGTTCTTTTGAATGCGGGTAGTTGGTGATCCACTTTCAGATGTTTTAAGGAGGCAAAGATTTCTGGCAGTAAAAAAGGGGATGAAAATATAAATATGTCATATAAAACTTACCAAAAGAACATTTTTACAGCATGTATGGAAAGTAAAGTTGACTCATGTTGCCACTTAATAGTGAAAATTCTCCTAGTTTTATAGTATTCTTCGTAATTTATTGAGTCACATTCTATGACCCCATAGGTTGTAGACAAAATTTCAAAACTAAACCATCTGACTCTATGTTCACGACTTGATCTATTGCCAGAGTTTTTACTGTCTTTGCTCTTTATTTCCCTTCTTCCAACACTCCTAGTTTGTCGCAAAGATTCAAGAATTTTCACAGTCATACCTACAGACCTATTTTTTTGTGTGTGTGTGTCAGGGATCGAACTCACAACCTTGCACCTTCCAGGCAGGCACTTATGCCACTGAGCTAAATCCCCAGCCCTATTTCTTGAGACAGGGTCTCATTGTGCAGTTCAGGCTGACCTTGAATTCACTTTGTAGCCCAGGTTGATCTCGAACTCACAACCATCCTCCTGCCTCGATCCTCCTGCCACCACGCCCCGCTCACACCCATCTTTATTGTGGCACAATTCACGACAGCCAAGGTGAGCCTAGGTGCCCACCAATTTATTATGAATGAATAAAGAAAATGTGATACACACACACACACACACACACGAATATTATTCAATGACAAAGAAGAATGAAATTATGCCATTTGCAGGAAAATGGATGGAACTGAAGATCGAGTACCACATGATTTTTGTACTAGAAGGGAGACCATCACAGGGTACAGGGAGAAGAATGTGGGGGTTGTTGGGGAGGGAAAGGGGAGTAGAGATGATCAAAATTACTCTGCATGCATGTATGAAAATATCACATTGAACTTCACTGCTTTGTAAAATTGATAGACAATACTGAAATATATTTTTATAAAGGAATATTCATGCTACCTAAAAATCTCATATCAGACCTAGGAATATGTAAGTGAAATCCATCACTGACTCTTTAACCTGCCTGGCAGCATCTTCCTGCAAGGGAGAGAATTTTCCTAATTCACTCAAAACAACGGACTTGAGTAGAGCTGTCCCCCAGAGTTTTCTGGAATAGCAGAAATGTTCTTGTCTATGCCGTGCAGTACAGTAACCACTAGTCACATATGGCTATTGACCACTTAAAATGTGACTAAGACAGTCAGGGAAGAGAATTCTTAATTTTATTCAATTTAAGTTAAATTAAGTCAAGACTTGCAGCTGGCATGTTCCTTTCACACTCTGTATTAAGGATGAAATGTGTTACTCATAAGTATTGATTGTTATTTTGTGTGTGTGTGTGTGTTTGTGTTTTTAAAATAGAGTTTTGCTATGGAGCTCAGGCTGGCCTTGAACTCACAGTGATCCTCTTGCCTCAGCCTCCTGAGTGCTGGGATTATAAGTGTGTGACACCACGCCTAGCTGACCAGTAATTTTATAAAAGAAAATAAAATGAAGTGACAATCACAAAATGACAAATTGCAAAGGCATTTTTCTAATTTCTAAACTTTCTCATTTCTGAATTTTCCATCTCTGGGCCTTCTGCTCTGTCTGCATTCAGTCATTTGATGATCTCACCTTTCTTGTGGCTCTAATTACCAGCTATATACTAGGGAGACTCAAATACAGATCTAGAGTATGAGTCCATTTTGAATCTGATTTCTCTTTCCAGTTACCAGTTCAACATTTTCCCCTACATATCCAAAAGACATCACTTCCTCTTGACTTTGGTTCCTTATGAAATCTTCCACATCTTAGTCATTGGCATTTCCATTCTTCCCATCACTTGGGCCAAAAATCTTTATAATATCACTGACCCTTTCTTTCCTTTGCAGCCCACATCCAACCTACCAGCAAAACCTGTTCGTCTCATATGACCACATATTCCAATTTGAACACTTTTCTATCATCTCCACATTGGTTAAAGGAGGCAAACTTTTCACTTATTTAGTTCACTAATGATATCGCTAGAATAATTCTCGATAAGTAGCAGACATCAAAAGAGTTATATTAAATTTGAAAGAAAGTAACAAATACACTTTCATGTGACAGATCTTGTGCTCCTGAAGGTACAGCCTCACTGAGTGGAAAATGAGGCTTACTTGATGGGCAATGAACCCAAGGGCTTGCCTTGGCTGGATGGTTGAGAGGGGCTTTTCTCAGCAGTGGGCAGCCAAGGCCAGCACATACCAACAGCTTTGAGAGTTCCAACTCAGATAACATTGAGAAACCTATGTTATGGCTTTTTTGTTTGTTCGTTTGTTTTTTAGTGATTCTTCTTCATGAAGGGCAACAACCTCAGCATGTATACCTTTAATATCCAAAGAAATATAGCATGCTTTTTATGTTGTCCCTTGTTAATCCCCATCTATAGAGAAATAGTGCCTCAATCCTCAAATCTCCCTTTTATCCCAAACTTCTCAATGTAGGTCTTCATTTTCACCTCTGCTTTTCCACTGTGGATTTGCCATTTTACTGATGTTTGCAGCTCTTTTTGCAGCGGAATGAACTGCCTTTTAATGGCCAAGCTTATCCTTGTCATCCTACTGACACACAACTCTTCCTTTACCAAAGGTAGAGACTTCTACGCTTAAAACAAAAACAAAAGGCAAGAGCAATTGTTAGTATCAGATTTGTGGTCAGTAGATGGAGAGGAGAAATGAGAGAATCCAAGAACTCTTCTTTGCAACTTTTATCCTATACAGATATTTAAATACAATTTTTAGCTACTTAAGATATGCACTGATGGATTTTAATCAGCTGTTTTCAAAAGATGACAAATCACCCTTAGTCATAACGCCTTACCTTTGAGATTCTTTTGACCATTCTTGGGGAAGGAAGGTAAAAAACAAACAACTGGGATGATGAGTACAAATGCGGCGACAGACAAAAGCATCTGGAGCGAAAACACTGCCGATGTTAATGTCCGCAAACACCGTGTTAGGGAAAATGTCCCTAATACAAGCTGAATGACAGAAGAAAGCACCAGCAGAATCATGAAAATTTTTATTACAACATTTGTAAATTCCCTATTTAAAACTTTAAACTTATCTCAAGGTTTTTCAATGTTTTTAATTTACAAAGAAATAAAATTACTATTGTGAACTGGAGATTTAAATATAAACTCTGTATAAGACATAATGAGCTCGATTATAAGAAGGGGAAAGATCACTGGGTGCATTTTCATCAGTGAGCATAACTTTAGGTTCGAAATTAAACCTATTGACCTCATCGTCAACTTCACACACTATTTAATCTTTCAACTATCCCATCAAGAAAGCAATAGTTACCCAGCTCAGAAAGTGCACAGGATTTCAGTGAAAATCCAGATACCACATTATTGAGCTTTGTTATACTGCTTGGTGTTCCTGTTCTGGTGTGCTTCAATAGACAAACGTTCCTGAATAAAAACAAACATGGAAAAAAATCTTGTATTCTTTCAACTGCTTGTAGCAAGAAGAAATTACCATTTGGAGAGAGGACTTGGGCACAGCAGCGCAGGAATCACCCTGAAAAGCTTTCATCTGAGAGGCGGTTCCACTGGCTTGTGTCTCTGCACTTTGGCCGATCACCTGGTGGTCCTGTAGATTTTGTGAACTATTTCTTTGCCAATAAAATGACAACTTGGGAGCAGTGACGATATGAAGAAATATATATAATATATGAATGAGTGATCTGCATCTCTTCTCAATTTTAATGCTTTAATTTTTTCTGTAATGCCTCAATATTTTCACAGCTTGCAGTTTGTGTTCTGTTGTCTGAAACATGAAATATGTCCTCTGAGCTGACCTAAACATAAGCTGTGAAGGACCAATGACCAATTTGGTGCTTTAAATAATTTTTTTAGTTTGGATATTTTTCATATAATTTGTTAATGCATTTTAATTTTGCAAAGTATTTAATTTCATTTTATACATGAATATAGTATTGTGACCATTTCTCCCCCCACTGCTCTCCTTAGGTCTCTTTCCTCTCTTCCCTGACTACCTTCCTCTTGTCTAAGTCTCCCTTCTGTTTCCATGTCATCATCCTTTTTTAAGTTTGATCTTTTTGAATACTTCATGTGCTTTCCAACTTACCTTCTTTTCATGAATGTGGACAGTAGAATGTTAAAATCTAGTGTTAAAATCTAAATATTAGTAATTTGGACTCCCTTGCAATTTTTCCTTTGGATTCCAGATAAATGTAGTTTTGAATGCAAATTTAGGTAATCACAGATACTTTTAAATATAAAAATTAATGCTTTGTTTTTCTAGTAAAATTTTAAGTAAGATGTATACTTAGTCACTTGTGGACAGATCATTTTTGTATTCTTATACAACACACTTATTCTTGAAATATTTCAAAATGCAGTATAAACAGGATAACACCTTTGAAATGGGCTTCCATTACTTTGTCTTAGGGAAGGAACCATTATTTAGAAAGAAAGATAAATGAGTTTTAATTTTTCATTCTATATGTTTACACTGTAATATTTTTTAGGTTAGGAAGACCATTACCAGTGGAACCAGTTGTAGTTATTTCAAGATGGCAAATTTTAAAATGTAGCACTTTTGAAATTAGCTGGGATGTAGGTTAAGCACATACATATGTTCTAAGTGTGGTGAAAAGACAGACTCTACCATAATAAAATGCAAACTGTTTTTAAACCAACTTTTCATGACAAAAACAATGATTACTATTATACAAATGTCTTTTAGGGTTAAGAATAAATTTTGCCAACAAGGCGAAAAATAACTTTAATGAGTCAGCATTTTACTCTTCACTGCAGTTTCTCACGTCCCTGGGCTCAGCCTCCAGCTCACTCACCGATGCTCTGTGCTGGGAAAATGTATCGTTGCATACGTGAAAAAGTGGCAGTGAATGTCATTTGTACACCTCTCTTGACATTCCTGAGCGCTCCTGGCAACAGAACCATTATAGTTCATGCCTTTCATGTCTAGGCCCTCATAAACATCTTTGTTGCAAGCTGGAAGTAAAAGGGAAAAATATAAGTGCCCTTGAGATTCCGCGGGCAGCTACAGTATGTCTCCCCTGGCAACTGTTCCTCCTGACTTGATTTTTTAAACTATTTTGCCCCCTTTCCCTCAGAAGTCTTTTGTCTTAATATTAAACTGTATAATTCCTACTCTCACATAAAAGCATTAAAAGAATGCTAATGTCCTTCTTATATTGCAACAATTTCAGGCCCATACATTTGCATGTTGATTTTCTGCCCTAACCTCTCATGGCTCCATTGATTCGTTGTTCACTAATTAACCTACTCAAGTATCTATTTCACTTCTGAGAGGAGTGCCATGCAATCTTTGTACT